>JAHPZR010043381.1:0-30829 GCA_019787425.1 Platygyra sinensis | reverse complement strand
CTCCAGAGAATCGTACAAAACTGGCTTCGGACGTCTTACCTTGTAAACTGAATCCTTGCCGTTTTTAAAAGCAATAAGCTTATTTCAAGAATTTTCTGCTTCCATATCGACCGTAAGCATCAACCTCATTTTAAGCCCAGCCATGTGCCATGCAAACATCACGTTTAACCCCAGCCATGTGGCATGTAAACATGTTGACAAAGTTGGAAAAGTTACGAGCCCACAGTTGTTTGGCCTGCGGTATAGATGTTGCGTCGGTAACTATGTCATGTAGAGGGACAGTGAGGCGTTCGCGACAAAAGAATACTGAAGCCGGCCCACTGTAGTTTTGTATCTAAGTGAACAAATTTACTTTGTTTTGACTTTGACTAAATATTCACGTTCAAAACAGATACCAACAAGATGCGTTTCCAGAGTTCGTATGCAGAAAATATTCTTTGAACGCCTTACTTTGCAAACATAATTGTTGCTTTGTTTAAAAGCTCATGAATCCACATAAATTCCATTTCAGTTTGAAAACTCTTGAATTCAGAAAAATTCCTTCATTCTGTCTCATGATTTAAACGTTTGGGGCTCGCCATTTGACATGTACGCCAAGTGCGAGCCCACAGTAACTTGAGCTGTGGCGTTACCAGTTCGCGCGGAGTCTGGGTTACGCAAACATTGGCCGTGTCTGCGAGTGGCCCTTGTGTTCAACAAACGTGAGCCAAGAAACCACCAAAGAACAACGGTGTAAGAGCTGCGATGCTTTCAACGTGAAGTAAACAGTATAAGGAACCTTTGAAGTAATACAGGTGAGTCTCGTATAAACCTGTTGTATAAATGGACACGAGTTTGTCGTAAAGTTTACACTGTGAAGTGACATCAGAATAGAATCGTCGCGGCAAATTCGAACTGGGCAAATTATCGTCCAGAAAATGCGTGGGTCTGTTTGAGCAGAGCAAACAAAGAGTGAAATTTCGCTCAAATGTTCTAAGTCATTGATCGAACACTGCGAATTGTCTCTCGAAAATTCGAAGTATATTTTCGTTCTGAGCGAATTGTCGTTCGAAAATTCACGTAATTGGAAACAATAGGCATCACGAATTATCGTGACTTTTCGTTGAAAATTCCCTTCCATCGAAAATTCGATATTTTTTCGTCGAAAAGCCAGAAAAGCTGTGAATTTCGGCGAAATACGTTTGCATTACTTTTGCACAATACTGTAAAACAATATTGTCAAAGCGGACGGTACCTGTTGGTATTTCCAATGTTAAATTTCTTTTTGCTTTCTTCTTGGCTGCGTCAGGCACTTTTCTTGGTGCCTTAGGTTTTCTTTTCTTGTCCTGTTTCAATTCTGCGTTGGTCTCCGGAAGAGGTGTAGTTTGTTCTTCTGCATTTGCCACTGGGAGAGAGGTAGTTTGTTCTTCTTCTGCCAATATTTGAAAAATTTTTACGGCTGAGACTAGACTAGACATCTGAACTGATAAACTTTGCAAAGAACCGGCCTTTAAGTAGCTCTTACTCTACGCTCAAACTGAACACTGATTGGTTTATAAAACTAGAAAATGATGTCATAAGACGCTCAAACTGAACACTGATTGGTTTTCTGAAAAAGTAACGCTCAAATTGAACACTGATTGGTTTATAAAACGCTGCAAGCTTGGACAAGATCGCTCAAAGTTGTTGTTGCCTGGTTTATACAAATAAACCACGATGTCATAAGACGCTCAAACTGAACTTTGATTGGTTCATAATCTAGGCATGTTTAGACAAGGTTGCCTACACTGAGCTGATTGCCAGCCAGACCAAGATTGAGGTGGAGCCCTTTGACAATCACGTGCCTGAAGACAAGCATGTCGACGTATTTTTATTGGATGATCACCTCCTCCAACTACAACAGTTAATTAGTAGTTACAGCGAGAAACAATGTTTACACGAAACCATGTTGTGCGACGTAGACCTGATTGGGGAGGAATGATACTGGAAATGGTCAAATATAACGAGCACGTGTACCTGCTTGACCAGCAGTGGTACTGCGTCCTCTACAATCCTGAAACCTATTACTTCAAGTTCAAACCCTGTGACACGCCCAACCTGGTAGCCAGACACAGCTGTATTCTAACCAACTGCTCACTCCTGCTGAAAGAAGAAAAGCAAGCTATCCAAACGTTGTTGAAACCCGTGATATTTGGAGAACAGCTGGCTGAACGCATGTTAGAAGTCAATGTCATTACTAACCCGAAGTTGCTGACCCAAGCCAGAGGCGATTATGAAAAACTGTGCTTAAACTTAGAACAGGTCACGCTAGGACTAGTCTACGAACGTGATTGTTGGAAAAACCAGTTTTTCTCGCACAATTATGTAAACTAGTTTAAGCAAAATAAAATGTTGAAAATTTTAAAAAGTGTGTCATTTGATTACAATGGCTTGTGTTGAATGGACATGGGAAGGGCTCCTAAGCACCTGTAAACATCTTCATCAAACCTATGGTCCCGATCTTGAAATACCTTCTTTGTATGACCCCGATGTCTTACAAGTGTTTGACGATTCAAACGTGCACGAAAACGTGTTTCGGTTTGTGATGTATATATTGTGGCTCGCAAGACAACCCAACGCATATGAACAGTATTTACACGTCAAACTCAATCGTTCTAACCTGTGGGCCAAGTGCGTTAACAAATTATGTCAACTAAAGCCTTAGTTCAGTACCACGACCCAGAAAACCCTGCGAGCTATGGAGGTGTAGCACGTTTTGCTAAAAGTCAAGGCATCAGTGTCAAGAAAGCAAAACAAATCCTGGAAAAAGATTTAGGCTACACGTTACACAAACCGCGCCGACGTCACTTTCCCACACTTCCTGTCAAAGTGTTTAACATAGACGAACAGTGGACTCTCGATCTTATTGAAGTCATAAACATATCAAAACAAAACAGAGGGTTCAAATATTTGTTGACGGTGGTGGATGTCTTCTCCAAGTACGCGTGGGTCGAACCCTTAAAAAACAAGACGGGACAAGCGGTCACAACAGCGTTTGAAAAGATTTTAAAGCAAGGCAGGAAACCAATACAATTACAAACAGATGACGGAAAAGAATTTTATAATAAAACGTTTGCACAATTACTTAAACGTTATGATATACATCATTTTTCAACCCAGGGGGATGCGAAGGCAAGCGTGGTCGAGAGATTTAATCGTACGCTCAAACAGCGTATGTACCGCTATTTTACAACGAATAATACATTAAGGTTTGTTCCTGTCTTACAATCTTTGGTCAAAGGATACAATCGCACGTACCATCGCAGTATTAAAATGGCCCCAAATCAAGTGACAGAAGCCAACAGCTCTGAAGTGTACGCTAATTTGTACAAGAATAAAAAAGTCAAAAAACCCACTTTAAAAATAGGTGATCGCGTGCGTTTGAACAAAAAATTTAGATTGTTTAAAAAAGGTTACTTATCTGGGTGGACGGAAGAAGTGTTTGTCATTCGAGAAAGTATTCCAGGCCCTGTACCTACGTATAAACTTGAAGAGTGGGACGGAACACCGCTTAAAGGCACATTTTACGAACAAGATGTACAGAAAGTCAATGTCAAAGATGACGATATCTTTCGCATTGAAAAAATTGTTAAACGAAAAGGCAATAAAATGTTAGTGCGATGGAAAAATTGGCCAGAGAAATATAACAGCTGGATCGAGAAAGGTCAAATAGCAAAATTATGAGGAAAGACGATTTTTACTTGACGTTACCCAGTCACAGCAGTTTACAAGAATTTCCGCAGAATGCTAACAATAATTTCAAAGTGCGTTTACCTAAAGTCATACGTCTGGACGAAGGAGGTTGGAAAGTGGCCTTGGCGAGTATCAGTGTGCCTGATCCTAAAAACGTGTTACCTAGTTGGTTGACCAATGATGTAGTATTATTCACTGTCACGTCTTATTATTCTGAAAAGAATAATACATCAAATAAAATCGGTTTTGAAACCGATGTGAAATTACCGCATATCGGTCGTCACGTGGATTTCACGTCAATGACGTTACACGATTTTCTTAGAGGTTTGATCCTACACATGGAAAAAATTATTATTGAAAGCAGATTATACCCAGGATGGCTAATTGGTTCCAATAATAAAGTGTTTTACCCCGAGTTTATCGTGGAAGATGAACAAATTACCCTGGATACCTCCAAGATACAATTTACAGAGTTTGGAACTGGGAAGAGCAGTTTTAAAAACCCTGGAATATGGATTCATAAAACGTTAGCGTATGAAATGGGCTGGTTTGAAGATGACCTTCACGAATCAGACCCGCAATTTGCTGTCAAGCTAGGGCCTAACCTCAGCATCAAAACAAACGGTCCCGAAATACCTGCAACCACTGACATAAAATCTCACTTTACCTCGGACGGTCACGCACAAAACGTCACGCATTCAGACAAGTATTGGATTATTCCCCGATGGGCCGACGGAAGTTTGCAGAATTATATTCGTTTGAGTATGGCAGTGAGTTGGCGATTTATAAATTTGGACTATGCATTTGAAAATGTATTTGGACACAGTACCCGCCCGTTGTATGTCTATTCGGATGTAGGAGGCAGTAGCGTGTTGGGAGATCAAATTACTGATTTTATTCGCGAAGTAAATTATAAAAGAGAAGGCAAAGGAAGCTATTATTTTGAACCGACCCACCTACAGTATAAACCTCTACGTAAACAGCTGTTAGACATTATTCACATACAGATTGCAGAAGGAACAGGACATTTAGTTCAGTTTGGAAACGGCGTAACGACTGTGACATTTCATTTCAAGAATGAAAGACGATTTTTACCTAACCCTTCCGAGCAACAGTAGCTTGACCGATTATCCTAACAACAGCAGCAATAATTTTAAGATCAAACTGCCAACACCACTACGATTAGAAGGAGTTTGGAAAGTGGCCTTGGCGAGTATTTCCGTTCCAGACCCCAAAAATGTTTTACCTTCTTGGTTAACGGACAGTTTGCCTTTGGCTTACATGACCTGGTACAACGCAGACACCAATCATTTGAGTAAACATTATTTAGAGGCCTCGTTTCTTCTTAGCGATATCAACGAGCACGTAGACATAAACATGCTGACAGGAACTGAATTTTTGAAAAACGTGTTTCATTATTTTAAAAAGAAAATATATGTTAAAGATGGAAGGGCCAACAGGCAATACGGAAATGCGGACATCGACAAGGTCTATTATCCAGAAATGAGAGTAGAAGGTCAGGACGTGCTGCTGGATAGTAGTAAGGTCGAAAAACACGATTTTGATCGTGGACATGATATAACGCCCCTGGGTTGGATGGCTCCGGGCTTTGCAGTCAACAAACAGCTGGCGTTTGAGATGGGGTGGTTTGTGAAAAACTACAATTCTAATCCCCAAGTAGCTATTCGATTAGGTCCCAATCTTGTAATGGAACCGCACGGTTATCTTAAACCGTTTACAACAGATATTAAAACAAAATTTAACCAAAATGGAGATCTTGCGTCATCACAATACAAATCAGCCTACTGGATCATTCCAAGAGATTCCAACGGTAAATTAACGGACTACATACGGCTGAGTTTGGATGTAAACTGGCGTTTCACGAACCTTAACTATGCGTTTGAACACGTCTTTGGCAATGCCAGCCGGTCGTTATTCGTGTATTCGGATGTAGGAGGCAGTAGCGTGTTGGGAGATCAAATTACTGATTTTATTCGTGAAGTAAATTATAAAAGAGAAGGCAAAGGAAGCTATTATTTGAACCGACACAACTACAATATATACCGCTTCGTAAACAGCTTCTTGACATTATTCAAGTACAAGTCGCAGAGTCATCAGGTGCTCTGACTACATTCGGCCGAGGGGTTACGACCGTGACATTTCATTTCAAGCGAGTATGATCGGTAGCGGACTTATACGATTTCACCCTTCTGTGGAACGACCCCAAGACGGCTACGGGTTAACCGACACCGCGTGGAAAACTATTAAAGAAGTGGGCCCCGCGCTTTTGAGGGATGTCATCACAGCTTCAGCTGAAGCCGGTTTGAAAGGTTTAAAAACAGGTGTCAAAGGCAATCAAGTTAATTGGAAAGGTGGTCTCGAAGCAGCCAAGCGAGGCGCTAAACGAAAAGCTACTCAAGAACTCAACAAACTTGTTAAGAAAAAAGTGCGCAAAAGTATTTTCGGATTTTAAGCCATGCGCCCTATTTACTCTCGACGTGTCAAACGTTTGCCTTACTACAAAAGAACGTATAAAGGTGGTACTGTGATCATGACTCGATCAAAACTACCTGACTATCGTTGGGTGCAGAAGGCTGTCTTAACTCGTCAACGTCGCAAGACTAAAAAAGAAGAAGATGACGAAAGCGTTGACAAAATCAGCTGCAGTTCAGAATCCGACCTTAAACTTATTTGATGTTCCCTCGACGGATTACAGTTTTGAGGAATCGCGCTATGTACCCATCAACCCTTTCACGACGGGTATCCACCCCATTGAATTTCAAATCGCTGCTCAAGACGATTTTATCAATTTAGCAAAAAGTTACTTTGAAGTCGAACTCAAGCTCAAACTGGACAATGCTGGTGACATAGCTAATGACACGTTGGTGACCATATGTAACAATTTTATTCACGCGTTGTTTAAGCAAATTAACGCGCGTTTGAACGGTACTCTAATCAGCCCTCAAACTGACACGTACCATCACAAAGCTTTCATTGATACAGTGATTCACAATGACCGAGACGACGGTGAAACTATCCTGAGGCCAGAGGGTTGGTTTAACGGTCTCAATTGCCGTGACGCTAGCGGAACAGCATTAACCGCCAATCAACTAAATCCTGGTCATGATGATTTCAAAGCACTCTCGCAAGATGAGCAAAATTGGGTCAAATCCATTAAACCGTTTAACGGCGGTAAAAAAGTGGTGTTTAGGTTTAAACCTTACCTAGAAGTGTTTCATCTAAGCAAACTACTTGTGCCAGGCGTGGAAATGCAATTTCAGATGTACTTGAACAGTCGTGAAATCTGGAGTCAAAAACATGGTGGAGCTAGACACATTAGGGACATCACAGCCGACGATCTCAAAATTACGTTGTTCCTGAACCAAGTCAAAGTGTTACCCTCCGTGTACAGAGGTCTGCTTAACCAGTTTCAAAAAAGTTCTTCTAAGAAAGCAGTGTACCCGACGACCAGGAGTGAAATCAGAACCTTTAATCACGCTAATGATAGTGTGTACTTTGAAGCGAATAATATCTTTCAAAACCAGCGTCCTAACAGGGTGATTGTAGCACTGCTCGAGCAGACTGCCTTCAATGGAGATGAAACCAAGTACACGTTTAGTTACAAGACCTTTAACATCACTAGCATCAAACAGCTCATACAAGGAGAGGAATATCCTTACAGAGTCCTAGAATTAGATCACACAGACACCAGCAAGGATCTTAGAGGCTATCACCAGTTTCTCAAAGCCACAGAATGTTTGACTAAAAGAAAAGGCAACATGGTCCGACCAGAGGACTGGGGCAGAAACAAGGGCTGCACTCTGTTCGTATTTAATAACGCTCCTAGCGAATCCCTAAGCAGTCCTGTTCTCAACCCATCCCAGACAGGAGACGTCAAGATTGTCATCCGATTTGGAGCTAACCCGGGCGTGAACCTTACTGTGCTTGTGTACGGAGAATTTGAAAATCTGATAGAAATTGATGGTAACCGTACTGTAATGTACGATTACTACAGAAACTAAGCATGGAAAAAGTAGCCCTGAACAATCACCAGTTAGATTACCTGGCCCAAGCAGACCCGACACTTTGTCAAGTTTTTTACGGCACGGTCCCTTGCGATCGCCTCCCTTCTGTTGTCAACCGAGAGGGTCCGACGGCTTACATTGTCAACACGGACCCACATGATCAGCCTGGAAAACATTGGATTGCGTTATGGACTCAGGACAATGTGTGCGAAATCTTAGACAGTTACGCGTTACCTTTACAAGAGTACAAAACCACAGATCCGCTGATAGACTGGTTAGAGCGTCATTACAAAGTTCAAGTTTACAGTCAAAAGACATTACAATCTGCGTTTAGTCAAAGTTGCGGCGATTACGCTCTTATGTTTTTAGTCCTCAAAGCCAGAGGCGCTAGCATGCAAGATTTTTTAAGTTTATTTTCAAGTAAAGATTTTGTAAGCAATGACCGTATTGTGGGGAGCTGGCTAAGAGCTCGTGTTGTCGATCAATTAGCGTGGACTCAATTGAAACCCGCTGACCAGATAAACCCCACGTGCGGCCTGTTATAAGAGTGAAAAGTTGAAATAAAATTTTAGTTTGAAATCTGTGTGTTGTCATGGAAAGACGCGAAGCGTTTACGTTTAGAACTCCCACTAGTATTATGATAGCGGGGCCTTCGGGTTGTGGAAAAACTGTGTTTACCACAAGACTCTTACTCGAAAACTCGGACCTATTTAGCACTACACCCAATACCATACATTATTGCTACGGTTCATGGCAGCATGGTTTTGAACTTTTAAAAAAATGTGGCGTCCAATTTCACGAAGGCGTGCCCGACCGCAATCTGTTACCCAAATGGTTTCCTAAAGGAGGTATTTTGGTTCTGGACGATTTGATGAACGAAGGCAGCAGCGATAAAAATGTTTTGGATTTATTTACCAAAGATTCCCATCATCAACAAATTACTGTCATCTATCTCTGTCAGGATTTGTTTCCGTCAGGAAAGTTTGCCAAAACCATATCACGCAATGCCCATTACATTGTGGCGTTTAAAAACCCACGTGACCAATTGGGTTTACGAAATTTACTGCAACAATCGTTTCCCACTCAATTTAGAGAAGTCTTGAACACGTTTCGTGAAGTGACCAATGATCGACCGTTTGCCTATATGTTATTAGATCTACATCCCGCTAGTCGAGACGATCAACGTATCCTGAGTCATGTTTTAAAAGATGAAGGCTTTATGCGTTGTTATCAGTTTTGTCTATAAAAGAATAAGTTTCTTACAAAAAATACAAACAAACATGCACAGAAGAAGAAGGAGAAGACAACAACGAAGCGGTTCGGGCTACAGACCTGCTCTCGGGATAAAACAGAGAAACGGAGAAACAGAAAGGTGGCGTTGTACCTTTAGCAGCGGCGGTCCCAGCGCTCATTGCGGTCGGAAAAGCAATAGGCTTAGGTGTGGCAGGAGGGGCTGCAAGCTACGGCGGTCAAAAAGCCATGCAAGCCCTATTTAAGAAAGCGAAAAAACGTAAACGTTAAACATTTCATCATGGTGCGTCGTAAGAGAACAGTAGTAAAACGTAGGAGAAGAAAGAGACAGCGAGGCGGCGCTTTGTTTCGAAGAAAACCTCGACTCGTGGATAAAATCGCCGAAGGGGCTAGCATGGTTTTATCAGGACCCGCACCCACGTTTGCTTCATTAGGGGCCAAATTAGCTGGACAAGCACTTAAAGGAATCACGGATAATGTGAAATACTATAAACGTCGACGTCGCCGATAGAATGTCAGAAAAGATGGAGCAGCTGGAAGGATTACATGCCTGCTATCATAAACAGTGGTGGTGTCGCTTACAAATGTTTCTTTACTTTAAACGTTGTCACACCTTGTGTAATGTGGTCACGCTTGTGATTCTGACACTAAGTATTGTCGTGGGCAGCGTGTGGAAAGAAAGTTTTGCCATGGTGGGCTTGACAGCGGCAGCAGCCTTAGTCAAAGGATGGAGCGATTTTAAGAAATATTCACACAAGATGGCTATGTCTCGATTAGCTTACACAACCTATGAAAAGACTTTAATCGAGCTCAAAGATTTATGCAAGGACCCATGAATTTGATATCAACACCTTCTTGGTTAAAATGCAAACACTCAACGACATTAAATGCGCTCAGCGAAATGGTGTTGAATGTCATGAAACAAAACGTGCCCGTTCAACCGAAAACCATTCAAAAATTAAAACGCTATAAGAATGTGTAGCAAGCACTAAGACTTCATCATAAGTCGCTAAAACGCAAGCGAGAACAACTCAAGAAACAAACTGGGAGAGGTTTCTGGCAAGGTTTAAACGAATGCTACGCAGCATGTTGTGCTTAGGAAGAAATGAAAATGGGTATCCGGCCGACAGAATCGAAGAAGAACTCAAAGATAAAGTGGATTATTGGCATCGAAAATATAACCAGCTCTATGCTGATTACAAAGCTTTAAAGTACAACGACTTATGTCTTACGTGTCACAAAGTACAAGATTCCACACGGTCCGGTAAAACCTACACGTTGTGTGAATCCTGCGCTGCCGGTAGACAAACTATCGAAAGTCTCCAAAGAGAGTTAAAAAAGGAACGAGAGGACTCAATATATTGGCAAGAGTGCTACAAAACAGCCCTGAAAGAATTATCAGAGTGAGTCAACAATAATGAATGAAGTGATCATGGTCCCAGCCGAGGAATTTAATCGGCTTTCGAATTATTATCAAGGTAAAATTACAGAGAGTGCGTTACTCAACAAAGCCGGCCGAATGGCAGCAGAGCAACAATTGATTTTAGAAGATAAGAGTATTCCCGATAGCTTAGCCGTTCGTATGGTCAAACCCATGGCTTAAGAACAAGGTCGATTGGTCAAGCGGGTTCGAACCGGTACAGCTCAACCTGCAAGCTATGAAGGCATCGAAGAACCGGAAGGGATGGTCGATGCGCCAATAGAACGTTTGCTCAAAGACATTATCAAAAAGCAAGAACCTGAGGTGATCGAAATAGAATCGCCGAAAAAACCGACTGGCAAGAAAAAGTCGCTTAAAAAATTGACTGTAAAAAAGCAGCCATATTCTCCCAGACCCGAGAAAAAACCTAAACCTTCGACCAGCGGTTATAAAACACCGGCGTCGAGTGTGATACCAAAAGGACTTAGTCCTGCAGCTAAGAAAACTTTAAAAGAACTTGGGTGGCGAGAAGGCGACGACAGTCCTAGGGGTGGTGTAGCAGGAAAGAAGAAACTAAAAAAGACCGAAGCAGAAAAACTACAAGAGGGTTATTGGGAAGCGTGGAGAAAAAAGCTTGATTATGAAACGGACTCGGACTAAACGAAAACAGCGTGGAAGAGGGGTGGACATTCAAAAATTATTGAGCAAGACTGGTATCGAATATCACGTGCCGGGCTATCAATATTTAGGTCCAGGTACCAAATTGAAGAAACGTCTGGCTCGAGGAGATCCTGGGAAAAACCGACTGGATCGTATCGCCAAACAACACGACATCGATTATGCCCGAGCCAAGAACTTACAGGACAAATGGAGAGCTGATGCTAAGATGATTGAATCGATTAACAAATTGCCGGGCAAAAAAACTTTGACCGAGAAAGTAATTCGTAAAATTATGAAAGCCAAGAAGCGAATGAAATTGTAATGTTTCTTTAATAAAGTTTGTTTACTACTACGCATGCGTGTTTATTGAGTACCATCTTTATAATTTAATTACATGCTAACACAGTAACACCTCCCACATGGGTGAGCAAATTGCTCCAGGGTTCAATATATAAGAATCATTCCGTCCATTAACGATTAGGGTTTGATACCACTTTCTTAGGCCGCCATCTTGGACATGTTAATTAAGGTTAAGTCACGTCATCAGGATGACGTCATTAGGGCTTAGGGTTAAAACTCCATCAAGGTTTGAGGGCTAGGGTTTATTTCCATAAAAAAATCGATAATCGATATTTACTCATTTGCATAAAAAATCGATAAAATCAGCCCTGATCTAGCCCATACCACTACTAGTATTTCTTACCGTGTAGTCAAGCCGTGAATGAATAAGTATAGCGAGACCTCTTGCCACATTCATGCCATGATTAAAAAAGGCACCTCCGTTACATTTGCGTTTGATTTTCATTTCCAAATCACACGTCCAGTGAGTTTCTTGAAGTAGGATAATATCCATTCGATGTCGCAGAAAATACAAGAACGGAATTTCTAGGCGATCAGTGGATCAAAGACCCTGACAGTTTACAGACCTGAGAACTGCCATGACTAAATAACGAAGACAAGCGTGAAGCTCCATGTTGAGTTAAACAATAATAGTGATAATAATGATAATGATGATGATAATGATAATAATGATAATGATGATAATGATAGTGATAATAATAATAATGACAATAATAATGATGATAACTTTATTTAAGTGTCAAGTGTATTTAGCACTTTAGTGCTAATTAGGGACACTGTAAGTAACTAACTAAATATCGCAAATTGAACATAAACTAATAAGAATCCCAACTGGTGGGAGGCTGACCAGCTGGCTATTTACACAACGCGGGTCAATGAGTTGAACTTGGGACTCCCAAGAACAAATTCAGATAGAAGTAGGGTAGAGGATTGAACCAGGGACCTCCTGATTTCAAATCCAGCGCCCTAAACCACTCGGGACTACCGAGAAAAAATCCAGATAGCAGTAGGGTGGAGGATAGGGACCTCCAGATTTCAAATCCGGCGCCCTAAACCACTCGGCCACGCTGCCTCTCTTAAAAGTAAATAAAACTACGAGTACAACAGCTACCTTTAAGGTGGCTTGTGAGAAACTTTAGCTTAATATTTTTGCCACCGTTCTCCCGATTGATAAGCTAGGAGCAGGTCTTAACCGCACCCTTTAACCATGGTTCACCTCTTTGATTACCTATATGAAGAGGATGTTGTTCCCACTGTCTCTCTTTTTAAAAGGTATGGGAAAATTAAGGGGATTCGTCTTCAACAGTATATATCCCGTGATATTTGCACGGGGATTCGCTTCATCGATATTGTTGTTGAGAGGATCCCCCCGCCCTAGAATGGTTTCAATTAATTGTTATATTTGTACGATTTAGTACAAAGGCCAACCAATTATCTGTAATTCTTGTGGCGCTCAGTCATAAAACTAATGAATGCGCTGAGAAGGGTCATTTCCACCAATGCCTGGGGCACTAGGTCCGATGTTCAAGATCCTCCTTCAGCAGGCCCTTTCAATAGTGACGACCCTGGTGTTGGAGCTGATAGCTCAGGGTGCCTCGGTCTCTGAGTCCGATCTGGAGTTAGGGGCTTTTTCTTCTGTTGATGGATTAGGTGTTGGAGATGCTAATCAAGATCCTCCTTCCCAGGGTGCGTGGTTTCTAAGGCTGAATCAAATCCAGGGTCTTCTCCTTCTGTTTCGACCGGTATCAGTGTTGGTGATGATAGCCCTGAACTAGTCATCATGTAAGGGAATGTTCTTCTTCCCAATCGTCCTCCCAATCCATCTCTAAATTCTCTTCTGAGAGTCGGGGCATTCTTAAGCCTGTTGAAATTGATAAAGTCAAAGAATCTATTGTTAATAATGATAGTAATGTAAGTTGAAATATTAATAATAGTGTATTTATTAATGAAAGTATTAATGTAAGAAAAATACTAACAAACAAAAACAGCAACAATATAACAGAAGGCTAAAGTGAACATATTTTATCACTTCCGATTACTATATTATATAAATCAAGTGTTTAAATCAAGTGCTAAAAAATCTGCAGCGGAATAACATTCCTTACATCTCACTGCCGACATAAGCAAAGCTTGAGAGCGGAATGCCCTAGGATCATTTGCATGGGAAGACTTGCACCGGGACGTCAAACCCATATAACGCTGCTGAGTATTTAATGCAAACCTCGCAACCCTCACAGGAGGCCTCTGGTCGATCTGTAGGAAGATCGGCCTTTGGCTCCTTTGCTGTATTCAGAAGTCAGGCAAAATAATTTCTTGTTTCAAAACATATCTGCTGTATTATATTCAGAAGTAAGGAAAGGTTAGTTTCTTGTTTCAAAACAGATTTGCTGTATTCTGAAGTCAGACAACTTAATATCTTGTTTCAAAACAGATTTGTAATTTGTAAGCAAATTACAACTTTTTTTATTTTGTATAGTGGCATGATTTACCGTAAAATAAATCCAATATTCTTTACAATTATAGTCTTGCTTTTGGACTGACAGACTCTAAGCATTTTAAGTAGTTTATTAACCCTTTCACCACCAAGGGTCTCCCTTTGACGAGTAAAATCGTCTGGCGTTAGACAGAGTAAAATCTATAAGTGGCCACTGGTGGTGAAAGGGTTAAGGGAGATAGTTTTTTAACCCTTTCACCACCAAGGGTCTCCCTTTGACGAGTAAAATCGTCTGGCGTTAGACAGAGTAAAATCTATAAGTGGCCACTGGTGGTGAAAGGGTTAAGGGAGATAGTTTTTTAACCCTTTCACCACCAAGGGTCTCCCTTTGACGAGTAAAATCGTCTGGCGTTAGACAGAGTAAAATCTATAAGTGGCCACTGGTGGTGAAAGGGTTAATCTCTCCTTGGAATAGCAATGTTAAGGATTTGTGAAAACAGGTCAGGCTTCCGCGGCTTCTTCGGGACATTCGGTTGATAGCCCAGTAGTTCAGTCAAGAGTTTAATCAGTTTAGTGATCTTCAGTCGTTTTAGATCTTTTTCTGATTGCTCCAGGACCTTTGGACTTTGCTGAGAGAGAGAGTGACAGGTGCTTGAGGAGTTGCAATTTCACGCAATGAGATCCGGGGGTATTTCTTTGCCACTTCTTGCTTACCACCACTGCGCCAGAAGGCTTGATCTTTCTTCAGGTACTTGCGTGGCTGTCTTTCATAGTCCTGCAAGCTTTCTTGACATTTCTCTACAAGGAGAGGGCTTGTACAGGCATCCCACCTGTTTATCTTTCTGTGGAAATACCAGCGGAAGTCATCGTTTTTCTTTTCTACACCTGGTAAGGAAGTTATGTATGTTGTTACTAAGTTTCACTACATGTCTAATAAAATTGATAATTTATATCCTGATACATGTACCATTAATACCATTAAGTTTACTCACTTTTCAACATTCAATGTTTTTTTATGCAGTCTAACACAACACTAATACATGTAGTTGTAAGATTTTCACCAACAATACCTTGTCCACTTAAGTTTTTCAATGATCCATGAAGTCTGATCATGGTGGGTACATGGAACACCAAGATGTGCATGTATGGTGTGATTATTGTGTCATGGAGGTAGCCTGTACCACTCCAGCCATGCTTGCCATCAGTGTTGCCCAATTCTTTGCCTAGTAAGGATGGGTTATTGACCAAGTGTGAGGTCAAGATGGCTGGATATTGGCCAAGTTCTTTTTTTGCGTGTTTATGGACCGAGACGAAGTCGAGGTCCATAAACTCGCAAAAAAAAGAACGAGGCCAATATCCAGCCATCTTGACCGAACAAACTTGGTCAATAAAGGATTTATTATATGGCTTTTGGTGAAATTTTGCTTTCGGGATGCAGCGGGTAGTCCCGAGCGGGCAAGATGGCTCCATCCTGCCCGCTCGGGTAACCAATCACAGCGCGCAATTTGGTTCATCTTGCCTGCTCACGGAGCTAGCCATATAATAATAAGAAGAATTATTAATATTATTGAAAAGAACATAAACTTTGGCAATCTAACACTGTATCAATGCAGGAAATCTAAAAGAAAAATCGTGATCTCACCTTTTCTTGAAGGGCATCAATTTCCTGATCAGTGTCTTTAGGTTTAGTGACCATGACAGATTTATATTGCTTTAACCCTTACAAAAAGAAAGTCAAAAGATTGTTTGAGACAACACTGATAGCCTAAAACAATATTTCACTGAGACAATTAAGTAATGATCCGTGCAAGAACTAAACAAAAGAACAATAGACCGTGGAAATAGCGGCGGTTATTATTTCGGCGCTGATCACTCGAATCAAATTAAATTCAACGTATGTAATTGGTCCACACACAAAAAGCTTGAAATTTGAATTTCAAATTGAAAAGTAGATACACTGGAATCCGTTCAAATATCTTTTTATTTTGGATTTGAATTCGTTGCATTTGTAAATTTAACATATCTTAAACTAACAAAATTTCGATTCGCCAAAAGGCTAACTTTTGATTGGCGCATAGCACGATGCTAAAATTTTACCAGGAGATAGATTTTAGAGAGGTGGGGCACATATCAAAAAAAAATTTTGTTGATGTCACTTTTTTATTGCTTTTTTCTACGATTTTTCGATATCAGCCAATCAGATGCATCGATTTAATTGAATTTAAAAATTATTTTTTCCCACCTCTTAATCGATTTTGCCAATTGCCTGCCTAGTTTTTACGCGGATCATTACTTAATTGCTAAGTGATTGCCTTAACTTTTTTGTGTAAGCTTTACTTACAGTCCATAATTTTTGAACAATTTCTGCTCTTTCAGGTGAAAGAATCTCACTGAAGAACTCTGGAAATTTTTAAGGAGAATTCGCTTTTCACCACCAAGAAGAGATTTCCATTCAATTTTCTTTGTATCTGCTGATTTCCACACATTAAGGGAGACACCTAGTGACCGCACTATTTCCAAGAGTTTGTCCAGGTGAGCTTGTTTCCGTTGTGATGCAGGTTTCCCTTTATTTTCAGCCTATTAGGATAGAAGTCAAGAGGTGACATGTTGATTACATGTACCATTTACTTATAATATAATTATTAAAGCTGAGCTGCAGGCAAGGGCCGAGTACTCAAAAATTTTCTCAAATGTTCAAACTACCTTAAAGGGGCATTGTCATGCTATTTGGCAACTTTACAAAAAGCTAGAAGGTGCCTTCACATCATCAAAACTAATGATCTGGTTTTGTTATTTAAGACTATTTGAAGGTACTGAAACTGTTTCCTGTCGCCTGTCGCTACAGATGGCACGGATGGAAATGGATTGAAAGTTGAAAAAATTGGCCAATTTTTTCAAGTTTTGATGCCACGAGTTCCAAAAATCCTCAAGAAATTTGTTATAGTTAGCCCTCTCTGATAAAATTCATTTGATATCTTCGCCGTAGCTTTGCAGAAGCTTTTTGTTTATGATTAAAGCCTTAAAGCAGTGATTTTAGCACAGAATTGACCTAAAACAGCAAAATTATCGTGACAGTGCCCTTTTAAAGGTTTAACGAACCAAGATTTAGACATTTTTTCTTATGACTTCAGTGGGTTTACTAAAACTCACTGTCGCAGTTACACAGCAGTGCTCAAGACAACAATGATGTCACAAAGCAGAGTATCAGTTCCATTCCTTCCATTAAAGTGCACGGCCGTATTGTAAAAACGTTTTCGGGAAGCCATCAGCTGTCTTCACACTTTAACTTTTTTGTGCCTTTTCACAGCTCAGGTAGATAAAATTCTGCATAAGTGCCCTTTTACTGTACATGTTTTCTACAAAATGTCTAAATTTTGGTTTCTTTGACTTTTGAGCAATCACAGGGAGTACACAATCTTGCTGAGTAGGGAGAGAGTAAATAAAGGAACGAAAAGAATGAACAGTTTACCTTTGCCTCCTTGTCATCTCTTTTATCTTAAGCGATTTTACTGGGAAAACCGCTGCTTACAAATCCTGCATATAAACACCGTAGCCCTAAACTCGTACCCAGGCCTTCCCGCGCTCAGTAAAAAAGATTTCGGTTTGTACCAAATTTGACAAGGTCAAATTTTATACAAACCAAAATTTTTTTTGGTGAGCGCGGAAGGGCCTAGGTACTAGTTAAGCGCTACGGTGTTACGCAGGATTTGTAAGCAACAGCTTTCCCAGTAAATCGCGTAAGACAAAAGACAAAGGTAAACTGTTCATTCTTTTCGTTACTTTATTTACTCTCTCCCTACTCAGTAAGATTGTGCGCTCCCTGTGGAGCAATCACATACCTCATCCCAGTCAATAACCTCTAAAATGAGACCCTGCTCCAGCCGATCAGTCACTCGGAGCATCAAGTGCAGTTCATCTATTATGATGTCCTTGGGAGGGATCTCGAACTATGGCTAATGCTGGCACCCAGGGTCTTTGTTCCAGTTTGGCCCAAATGTTCTTTTTATACCATCTGAGTTATAGGAAATATACTAGTGACGTCACCTATTGTTATTAACTTGCCAACCAGAGAACTATTGGCTGGTGAAACAAAGAATTCTTTTGTTTAACGTTTTCAACATTTAAGAGTGACTTTCTATAAATACTACGGATAGGTGTGCAAAATGCAAAAATCGAATTCCCTCAAACTTTTTCACAAGAAAGCCCTCTGGAAACTATTTAAGAAAATACAACTTTCAGTTCGTTTGGATTTATATTTTTCAAGAAAAGCGATTTTTTAATTTTCACCCTCGGAGAAGCCCTCGAACCACTGAAAAATGTGCTTCGTATTTGCGACTTGTGTGAGAAAACTAAAACAAATATCAAAACTATTTCGATATTACACAATTTAATGACCCTTCCTTTACATAGTACCGTTATTAGAATTCAAAAAGATTCAAACCTGAATTTTTAAAAAATTTTCAAATTTACCCTCCCAAACACCATCATCAGAAAGCTCGATTTTGGCAAATTTCAACGGCAAAATTCCCTACCTGGTACATGGATTTCGCTGTAAAGATGGTATGCTATAGAAAGAGTAAGGTTTCCTCTATCGTTCTGTTAAATAAAATTTTGGGGCAACTCAAACTGCGAATTTTGACGACCGAAAATATTTGCGGTACTTGCTTAAAGTTTATGACCTTTGAACTTACAGTTGTCTTAATAAATACAAGAGACAACCTAAACAACAGTTGGAATTTTAGTATGAATGCGACCCTTTCCCCCATTTAAATGATTTATAGTTATTTTTTATCTTCTGTGGGCAATTGTATAGAAAGTAATACTATTTTTACGCTCCTAACTTGTTTATGAGTACATGCGTATTTGATTACTGAAGCGGAAATTTGTGAATATTAAATTTGTTTCACAAAGTTCTATTTCGTGTGCTGCTAGGCGTTATATTAAGTGTTCTCATTAAAACAAAATGGTATTGCCAAGTAGAAGGTTTTCCTCTCAGACTTACTATCCACAGCATGGCTTGATTTTTTCAGCAGCGTTACACCGGGTGTGATAGCGGTGGGATGGCGTGACGATACTTGGTAAGTCAGAGTCGCCTTTTTGCGAATCGAATTCAACAAAAATATAGGTATAAATAATATCTTTCTTTGAGACTACTTGATAAAGACTCTTGCGAAATAAGTCTAAGATTTTTGAAACTTTCATTGCTGTGAAATAAAAAACCTGAATCTACTATTTTTATGCTGTGGTCGTGTGATCCTCGAGAGTGGCATCATCACATGACAATAACAACTAAAAAGTGGCCACCTGCAGTTATTCTCAAATCTTTGGTGATACTTGCGGTCCGAGTATTACGAATCCCGTACATGTTCAATGTGTTTTAATTCAAAAAAGTGAGAAAGACATCTGAGGTCATTTGAAGGCTATTGGTGTGTGCGATTCTTCTCTGAACGAAGCATGGCTACTGCTTTCTTTTGTCTGGCGCCGAAACATTCTTACGTATCATTTAAATTGCATAATTAAGGAAAGCGGAGTCCTATAATACTGTGTGACATTTTCTGTGATGCCTTTCTCAATGTTATCCAAGGGCTTACATTCCCGGGGTTACGTTGCTGTCGCATGGTTTTTCGAAACCCTCACTGTTACCCTTACCACAATAAACTAGTGTGCGAGGCCAGTGCTCTGCCTTTTGTTAAAGTTGGTCACATCAGTGTCACACAACAACTGAGGTTCTTCCACAAGGGTGGGCTCTTAGATGCGTTGGGAACACTTTGATAATAACGTGGGAAACATAAAAGGACGACAGAAAGCTCCCTACTTGTTCTTACTTGGAGAGTTTCTCGAGTCATGCGATTGTCACCATAGTCCTTGCTTATGACTGGCCGCCATTACTGTTGTGACTTATTGACCCAAGAGTACCATTTATTTGGAAATTTGAGGAGAAGTTCTAAAGCTTTTCTCCTAAGACAGTTTTAGCCTCCCCTAAGAACTCGTCAGAAGCCTCGTTTTAAGTTTTTGTTTGTCTGAGGACAGTTGACCTGATCGTTAAAGCCCCGGGCAAACGATCGCAACATTGTTAGGTGCAACATGATGCATGCGTTTAGCCACCCTGTTGCGATGTGTTGCGACATGTTGGGTGTTGTTGGCTCAAATTTGAAAATAGTCAAATTTTTCATGCAACAATTGTGGATGTTGCATGATGTTGTAGTCGTTTGGCCAGGTTCGTGCAACAGTGTTGCACCTGGGCATGCGCACTAGTTCAATTTTCAACTCGCAACTTGTCAGAACACGTTGCAAAAGGGTGGCCAAACGCACGCAACATGTTGCGCCCAACAATGTTGTGATCTGTTGCGTTTGAATGTTGCGATCGTTTGGCCAGAGCTTAACAGTGCAACATCATTTACCGTTGCGAAAAAATATTTTCCATTTTGTGGCAGCCGTTTTTGCCTCGCTGTCTTAATATAGTGATATTTACAGTCGTTAAAGAGAATCCTGGCAACAATAAGGACTTAGAAGATTTACATGTGCTACATGATGGTTAGGTGGTATTTTTTGGAAAGCAATCCTTTAGTCTAGTCCTACTTACCGGCATCGAGCAACTTCATTCCCAGGGCTTTTCCCTTTGAAAATGGGAGAGGCGGGAAAGGGAAAAGCCCTGGGAACGAGGTTGGGCATCGAGATGTTGCGCAATCATGTCCTTAGGCAATTTTGGCCTGTGAAAAAGTTCAGTAGTTATGGTTAAATCTCCGGTACGTTAATCTTTCGAATCAATATCAGTATCTGGGCAACTGCGCACCTACCCCTCGCCTAACCCAACAGTAACAGTAACTTATTAACTTAACATGTTGGGTTAGAGGAGCGATAGGTGCGCAGGTTCCCAGATACTGATATTGATCCAAACTTTCTTTCTGTTACTTTGTTTTGGTTTTGATTCACAAGAGATATTAACATTTCGGAAAAACACCAAACGGATTTTGAGTCGCATGTTAGCCTGCGTGGCAGGCCGTAGAAAGGGAGGACTGATCTTCTAGCGCTTCACGCGCTCGTCTTTCCCCTTTCCCTCCCCTTCGGACGCCTTCCACACAGGCTTGTCGCATGTAAGCTCGACCAAGGAAGGGTGGGGAAGGGGGGCACGGGGGCACGCAAAAATAACTTTGAATATCTTTGCCACATTATCCAATTTTCACAAATTGAACATGTGTGGGATTCGAAACCCTAGGACCGTGACGCAAGTGCCACTAACGATTTGAGAATACACTCAAGGATCACTCGACTGCGATATAAAAATAGTGTAGGTCCAGGTTCTTCACTTCACCTTAATAAGGGTTTCAAAATTTTGTAGACTTATTTCACGAGAGTCTTTATTAAGTAGTTTCAAAGTATTATGATGTCAAAAGATACAATAAATATATTTTGATGAATTCGATTCGATTCGTGACTCTGACTTGTCAATTATCGTCACGCCATCTCATTGCTATCACACCCGGTATAACGCTGCTGAGCAAATCAAGCCATGCATGTGGACGGTAAGCCAAAAACTATATGTTGTTTTAAAATCTGAGAGGAAAACCTTCTACTTGGCAATACCATTTTGTTTTAATGAGAACGCTTAACGCCTTGCAGCACACGAAATAGAATTTAAAAGATGGAACAAATTTAATGTTCACAAATTTCCGCTTCAGTAGTCAAATACGCATGTACTCATAAACAAGTTGGAAGCGTAAAAAAAGTATTACTTTCTATACAATTGCCCACAGAAGATAAAAAATAACTATAAATCATTTAAATGGGGGAAAGGGTCGCATTCATACTAAAATTCCAACTGTTGTTTAGGTTGTCTCTTGTATTTATTAAGACAACTGTAAGTTCAAAGGTCATAAACTTTAAGCAAGTACCGTAAATATTTTCGGTCGTCAAAATTCGCAGTTTGAGTTGCCCCAAAATTTTATTTCACAGAACGATAGAGGAAACCTTACTCTTTCTATAGAATACCACCTTTACAGCGGAATCCATGTACCAGGTAGGGAATTTTGCCGTTGAAATTTGCCAAAATCGAGCTTTCTGATGATGGTGTTTGGGAGGGTAAATTTGAAAATTTTTTAAAAATTCAGGTTTGAATCTTTTTGAATTCTAATAACGGTACTATGTAAAGGAAGGGTCATTGAATTGTGTAATATCGAAATAGTTTTGATATTTGTTTTAGTTTTCTCACACGAGTCGCAAATACGAAGCACATTTTTCAGTGGTTCGAGGGCTTCTCCGAGGGTGAAAATTAAAAAATCGCTTTTCTTGAAAAATATAAATCCAAACGAACTGAAAGTTGTATTTTCTTAAATAGTTTCCAGAGGGCTTTCTTGTGAAAAAGTTTGAGGGAATTCGATTTTTGCATTTTGCACACCTATCCGTAGTATTTATAGAAAGTCACTCTTAAATAACAAAAACAATGTTTGTAAACAAATATCTTCGCTATAGTAATCACAATGGACTGACATGTTGCATCTATAAAGGCAATTTAAAATAAAGAATCAGCTTTAGAATACTTTATGGGTATACGTCACTGAGCTGAGAGTTTAAATGAGTAAAGGCGGCGAAATACGAGATACAAAAACCCTCAACTTGTCGCGCAACATTGTTTTGTTGCAAGTTTTTGTCGATGTTTCCCGTTTTTCACCTTGCGTGATCAACTTGTCGCGCAACAAAAACATTTGTTGCAGGTTGAAAGAAGTTGTTGCGAAAAGTAGAGCGCGGGTCTACTTTGAGCAACAAATTTTGGCTTTGTTGCTCGTTTTTCATCAAACTCACAACTTGTCGCGCAACAAATCTGCTCGTGCCCTAGCAAATCAACCAATCAGCGCGCCGCATTTCTTCAACCCGCAACAAATGTTTTTGTTGCGGATCAAGTTAAACACGCAAGGTGAAAAACGGGAAACAGCGACGAAAACTTGCAACGAAACAATGTTGCGCGACAAGTTGAGGGTTTTTGTATCTCGTATTTCGCCGCCTTAAGTGACGAGTAAGTGAAGGGTTTTTCAGTACCTATTTACAAATAAAAATGCAAATGCAAGCTACATCCAACAAGCCGATATTGTTAAATTCTAACTGTCGCTCAATCATTCATTCATTCATTACGAGTTTCATGGCTTTCTTAAAGGCCTTTACAGTTGTAGCGTTTCTCAGGTCTTCGTCTAACATGTTCCACAGTACAGGGATACTGCTCTATAGGCGAAGGTCCGTTGGCCGGAGGCTGACCTGAATGATGGGATTTCGAACTTGTCATTATTACGAGTTGTGCGATTATGTATACAAGATCGTTTTTTAAGCTTAGCAAATAAGTATTCAGGAGCTAAATTGTTTGCACACTTATAAGCCATAACAGCGTCTCTGAATTTGAGCATCTTGCTAACTGGAAGCCAGTTGAGTTCATTAAGTAATGGCGTCACGTGGTCATATTTCCGTGCGCCGCAGATGATTTTACAGGTGAAATTCTGAATGAGTTGCAGCTTATTATTATTAAGTGACAACAGTTAAGTCATTGGTTAAGTATGAGTTTTAATGTACCTGTCCTTTTTGTGTATTAAACACCAGATACAGGAATGATTCGATGTCGCACCTTTCATGCCCATTGCAACCAAGAGGAACTATATGTATTTCAAAGTGAAAATAGTTTATTATTTATTTGAAACAAATATATTTAATAATATTATGTATATTTTATTAATTACTGGTGAATGAATTTTAGGTAAAACTCAGAAGAATTATCTCAGTCTATTCACTTACTTTGTAATCACCTTCCAAATGAAAATGGAGGTTGACTTCCTTTCCATCGATAATCATGTGCCCCTTCTCCACCAGCTCATTGACTGTCTCGCGCACATTTTTGAGACCATATTTCATCGTCTCGTAATCCTCTGAACCTTTAACAACGGCAATGGTGTGGTTACCTTTAGAGTTTAATAAGAGAACATGTATAAGAAAGTATCATCTGAAAACATTCTTGTATTAACATTTGTGAACATGAAACAAACCAAAAAAGAAAAAGAAAATTACATTGGCTTGAAACCTTATACCTCCAGGTATAGTTTTTACTGTCTTAGGAGTATTTTGATTAATGATTACATATTAAAGATTAAAGGTGTCAAACACATTCCATTAATGAATTTTAACACTGATCATGTAGCAGAATTTATTTTTTCTTGCTAATACTTGCACTAGACAGCATGCGCTGACCCTCTTCAAGTAATGAAAATGAACATACAAAGAGGGAACTTGTATGCGACATCCGTGCTCCATCCCCAGATATCTTAACTTTCACAGTTGGTTCTTCTTCAAGTGAATCCTTTAACTGCAACCAAGGATAGCATAATAATGTAATGGGTGTCAACATCATATGCATGGGTCATTCTTATTTCCAGTTCCCTGATTTTGTTCCATGTAGTGTTGTCAAATTTTAATCTTAAACCAGTAGACCTTTGTACCAGTAGAGACACTGAGGTGAAAGCCATGGCTGTACTTAACTCTCTTCTTAATTCATTTTCCAGTAGAAGCTTCCATGGGAGTTCAGCTCCTGGGCATTCTCCTGGAGTCTTGGTGCTGGACATTCCACTGCTCATCTAGGGTTTGCTGGCAAGCCTTTACCAGGTATGTTCTTGGTAGTGCTCACTCTTGCAGTGCCAGGTCATGGTAGGCTTCTTCTGAAACCGAAAACTTGTCCATAATGTACAGAATGGCCTTTATTTTCTGTTGTTCCTCTGGTGGGAGGCTTCTATAGGACTGATATTTTTTTCTATGGTGAAGGAAAATGAGAGAAGTTAATCTTTGGATTTTGAAAATCCTAACATTGAGCTAATATTGACAGCTTTCGAATCACTTTACTGTGGCCAATTCACATTATCAACCTAGCTCATAAAACCAAATTATCTCGTGATACTCTCACCAATGCAGTACCAGTTTCTTTAGAAACTAACCTCGTCTATCCATTTTTTTAAACTTACCCTTGGAAGTGCTACTCTCAGCTTTGTCCACATTAACTTCGTCAATTGTTTCCACAGTGTTTTCTGGTCCAGTGGCTGATAAAGGAAGAAAATAATGATTTGTAACATATTTGAAATTTTTAGGTGAAATCGAAGTGCTGATCAATAGAATGTTGGTTTACCTTCTGAGGAGGAGCCGTTAACTTCAATCGTATGGAGCTGATCATGACCGCTGTCATCGCTAAGGACAAGGGAATCGGGCATTAAGCCATATGTCGCTGCAAACCACAGGGCGTCGCTAGCCTTTTTCCTGTGCATTGTAAAACGAATAGCAAAAATGTTATTGGGTACAGTAGTAGAAGTAACAGGTGATTTTAGTAGCTTTCCCTATTGTAAACATAGTGACGAAGTTTGTTTTTTCATTGTAAGAAAACTACATGTAATTCTGTTGCTACGAGAAGCTTGAAAAGTGGGTTGTCTTATAACTATCTGTTCACAAACGTTGAACAAAAACTGGGTTGAAGTTGTGGTTAGGAATAGGGAAAATAAATCCCACTAAAATTATTGCGCTTAGAACTTACTGGATTTGCGACAGGTGCCTTTTTTGTTGTCTCCAACCAACGTCGCTGAAGCGTCTGCCTCTATGTTCTAGATTTTCCATTCCAGCTTCAGTCATTTGCTCGTACAAGTTTGCGGCTTGCTCTTCGATTGTTTTGTTCAGTTCGTTTTCCTTATCAGTCATTTCGGCGAAGATGTCATACGGTGATTGACAAACTTCTTGAGAGGGTCCTGAAGGGGTAAAATGGGACTGGGATTGGCCTAAAACATGGGTGGGAAAATGGGATTTGATCCATTGGGACTGGGATTTTTGTTCTGGGAATGGGACTCAAAACATTAAGTGGGAATAGGAATTTTGTTTTAACCCACTGAGTAAAAAAGATTTTTTTAAAATAAAGTTCAAGCAAAAATCAAATAATATCGCTATATATATGAAGTTTTACCCGATAAAAAAAATGGTAAATCATGACGATAAAATAGTCCATTGACTCTTTCAAGTCTCATGCAGGCTTTTTTGTTATTGTTACCAGTCCTCTAGGAGCCCAATGCACGTCGGCAATCAAATGGTCAGCGGCACTACTTTACAAACAAACATGGCGCATACTCGAACAGTCGAACTGTAATAGTGGAAGTTAAGTACATCAATTCGAAGAATGTCGTTATTCATTCTGAAAACTGTAAAGTTGAAATCCCATTGGACATAACAGCACAACAATTATCTAAAAAATTTGTCGTATGACTGGCATCTACGAAGCAAGTAAGAAAGTGGCTTTACTGATTGCTCGACTGAAATGTTTTATGTGGACTATATAGAACCTGGACAACCCAAGAAAGCTACTTTTGTTCTTAGAACTGATCCAAAGTTAGATTGATACATAATTCAGGTAAGGACCACCAAAATCTGGACTAAAATGAGACAAATGATGACAAGTACTCTTTTGCTGTCCTCTAATAAATAGTTGAAATACATAATGATTAAAAACACACTTTATTAACATGCAATTTTAAATTTAGAGCCATTAATTTATTGGTTTATTATTATATACTACGTTTGAAATGCGAGTTGGAATTTTGGAAAAATCTTTAATGGGAATGGGATTTTTCATAAAATAGCACTGGGAAATGGGATCAGAACCCCCCCCCTTCCCCCTTCAGGACCCTCTCTTGAGGGTCAATGAGCAGTTTCATCCATGTTTCCGCTTTTTTCCTCTGCTTTCTTTTTCCATTATCCTCGGCTTTTATCTTGTTCACGAAAGGTCTAGTTTTCGTGTTCAGCAAATTACTGACAGGATCGTAGGCAGACTCCTCTAGCCTATATCCGTTCGGCCGTAAGTTTGCTTGAAGGACCGCGAACAGTTTCTCCAAATTCCCATCCAACTTTCTCCACTCCCACAAAATATTCCCGTTGATTTGCAAGCAGAATTTAGGATCGTTCCCATTAGAAAATGGCGGAACCATATGTACCAGTAAAGGCTGAACCAGGGGTTATGTGAGCTCTGAAAAGAGCTCCTGGTTCAAATCCTTTACCCTGGCATCGGTCATTTTTACGGACACCTTGGTGAGCTCGCGAACACTGCTAACTTAACTCATGCTTTATTTAAAATTTGCGCAGCTACAGATTTCCTACTTTTTCAACTCACATCTGCAAGTCAATAGCCTCTATTTACAGCTGACTGCATTTCGTCAATAGTTTC
Source organism: Platygyra sinensis (assembly GCA_019787425.1). Classification (NCBI taxonomy): domain Eukaryota; kingdom Metazoa; phylum Cnidaria; class Anthozoa; order Scleractinia; family Merulinidae; genus Platygyra; species Platygyra sinensis. The sequence continues at coordinate 3,749 of JAHPZR010043381.1, read as the reverse complement.
CTTCGCATTGTGTTTTTCATAGCAACTATTATCTTGTTATAATTTCGTGGCTAGTCTTACGAAGCTCGTTTCGTCCCAGCCAAGGGACTCATCAGAGACCTTTTCGCTTGGCAAACTCGTTGGGCATCGCGCCCAAAGTCCCGTTCGCTAACAAAATGATGACAGCAGTCTCACCTTATATCGCATAAGGATTCCTGACAGCACAAATTCACGAGTGAAAGTTGACAATAGACAGTTGACAGTTACTTGTGATAATTTCGTGGCTAGTCTTACGAAGCTCGTTTCGTCCCGCTGTCATCATTTTGTTAGCGAACGGAACTTTGGGCGCGATGCCCAACGAGTTTGCCAAGCGAAAAGGTCTCTGATGAGTCCCTTGGCCGGGACGAAACGAGCTTCGTAAGAACTTTTAAATTTAATGAGGGTCGTTTCCCATGCTAGAAACACCGAAATGAGCACAATTTTCTAAGTTAAAAGTCTGGAACTTAAGTTTGTTCTTTTCAGTTAGTTTTTTGATAGAATTAAAGATCAACTTGGGAACTACAAAAATCCGCCATATTATGTTAGAAAACCTTGCGTTAGTTACTGCGATATCGCGATTGAAGTCAGTGGCCTTGGCCAAGTTATCCCATTTTCTCTCATTGTGCTCACGCTTGAATTGCCAGATTTCATACCGTGAGGGCCTGGTATGAGTCCGTCTATTATGGGATAAACAACACAAGACCCATATATTCAGGAAGAGCACACCAAGCTTTACAAAATCCTTAAGTTTCCTGTTAATTGGGCCAATATTGAACAAGATACAGCCATTCACAAACTCCAAAATTTGCAAAGAAATGTATGGTTTCCGGACAAGTGTCCGGCAATCCATACATTTAGTTACAAGTTACAAGTTTTTGAATGGCTATATCTTGTTCGATATTGGCCCAATTAACACAAAACTTAAGGATTTTGTAAAGCTCGGTGTGCTCTTTCTGAATATATAAGTCTTGTGTTGTTAATCCCATAATAGACAGACTCATACCCAGGCCCCCACCGTATGAAATCAGGCAATGGCCCGCCGCAGAGGAGGTTGGACACGGTCCGAAATGCAGCATGGGTAAATAATCCGATGGGCTTCAGTTTACGCGAGCTCTCGTGGATCTCTGACCAGGCAACCGAAGATACACTTAAAGCGGAATTTCGCTCATATTTTCGATATAAATGCTGAACATCGAACGTTCTTCTACCCCTCAAAGCTTTGGATTACCTTACCTACGCATGGTGATCGATGAAGACAACAAAATCATGGCTTTTTTCTGATCGAGTCCTAGAGTAAAGATGAGCCCACACGCGATCGACCGATCAATCGAGATCCTGCAAACGCAGATAGATCTTTACAACTATTTCCTCTACATATCCTGCCACTTTGTAACGTATGGCAACCGTTGAATACCTGTGCTTTACGAGTAATGCAGGTTTACTCTTCTCATCGAATTGCCTTGAATTAGTCGCGACTGAAAATTTTAGCTCACGTAAGCTTGAATACAAATTGCTTATATTTACTTCAGGCTATCTGTTGTTTACATTAAATTATTCGTTTATGGCTCAAATGTTCTACTTTATCATTTTACTGTGAACTCGAGACATTGCTCTATATGCACTGTGCCAACATGTCACATATGTATCATTGCCTCAGATATAGTTGTTATCAACAGTAGTTAATAACATTAAGGACTGTGCAAGGAGTTTACTAGAAAAGATCTGTTTGCAAGTAAAGATCAATTTTTTTTCAGTGATGTCATAGCTACTTGTGTGTAAGCTTTTACAATACTGCACCTAAATCTGGTCATGGAAACCTTACATGTAAATGCATGTCATGATGATGTGAGGTAGTGCAAAATTTTAGGTATACTCTTTCCCTTGGATTATTTACATTGTTGTAAACTGACATATTCCCCATAACTCAAAAAATTTCAAGGTCAATCAAGCAAGTTACAAAAAGTCGAGGCGACCAGATCAATAGGCATTTAACTAGGGGGAGGGTTACCGGGGTATGACAAGAATTGTATGTTTTGTTAAATGTAGTTAAGCTTGGGCAGCCTCTGGCAGTCAAACAGCCCAGATTTCAAAATATTATGTGTTATATGTTGAAAACAAGTTGAGACTAGGCTGCCATACTACAAAAATGTTTTAAAGTGGTCACTTCTCTTTGAAATAAAAACCTTGATCTGCCCTTGGAGAGAACAGAACATGAAATAAAAAAAACAAACAATTTGGCTGATAAATTCTATGCAATCAATGACCAGCATGCTCATATTCAAGGCCAAATATATATAATAGCAAAAAGACAACATGACCCAGGTTAAAATTATATGCGGGATCCCGCCAATCCCACCTGGGATCCCAGGTTAATCCCAGGTGGGATCCCGCCTTTTTCTGGCGGGATCCCACCTGGGATCCCGATCGGGATTATGGAACGTCCCAGGTGGGATCCCACCACTGATCCCGGGTGAGATCCCGCCAATCCCACCTGGGATCCAGGGTGGGATCCCACCAATCCTACGCTGGACCCCAGGTGGGATCCCACCAATCCCACCTGGGAAACCAGGTGGGATCCCGCCTTTAATCCCAGGTGGGATCAAAGAGGCCCACCCACCTGGGACTATAGCAGCATTCCACCCAGGATCCCACCTGGGATGACAGGTGGGATCAGTACCTAAGTCCTCCCAGGATCACATGTGCTGGCCTGTGTGAATTCTGACATGCCAACCAGGAATCTTAATTGCTGCAGTAAGGATTTCAGTAACTCCCAAATAGCATTAGTTCAGTACCACTTTTTTCAACTGATTGAATAAACAAATTTATTTGAAAATAGTACAAAATGGATAAAATGTAACAATTAAAATGCAAAACAATTAAAGTCCACATTGAGATCAAAGAACACCAAAATGAACTGACACAATAAGATAACAGCTAATCTTAATTATTAAATAATTAACAGCTGATCTGAGTTGCACCTAAATGCAATAAAATACTTTCAATTTAAAAGTTATGATCAAATTACATGTAAAATGTTTTTAAAATGTTCACTATTTTTTTTTGCCGAAGGATTTATTAAGGTTTCGGCATTTGTCGGCGATTTTCTGTTGTATGCCAGCCTTCCCTGACCAGTTTTTGTCTGTTTCCTCATCACTCCATTTATATTGTCTTTTGAGTTGCCCTGTAGAAATAAAAAAATATAGGCAAAAACAAAATATCATTAATATGCTTACAATATAATATATAACATGGTTATTTCTTTGAAAATCCACTGTTCTCAGGTTTTTGTCAAGTTTTACCTTTATTGTTGTTTTTGAAGTGATTGGTTGTTTGTCAATAATTAAAAAAAATGAGGGGTTGCTATACTCATTTGGAAGAATTAGCTATGTGTTTACATGTATATATAATAACACAAATTCATAGAGTGCAAAACATAACTGTGCAATTATTTTCAGATAAAGTTGAAGCAGAAACTGTTATATTCATGATAAGGTTGGTTATAGACCAGCCCAATACTTGGTATTAAATGAAGGAAGTGCATTGAACATACATGTGACCATGCATACCTTTAATAGCTGCCAAGATCCCGGGATCCAAGGGAGCTTTTCCAAGCACTCCTTTGATGTTTGAGATGCGCTGAACCTCCTTTGGAACAAGATTGTCCAAGAGGTTCAGAGCTAATGCGGAGGCTGAAGAAGAGTGTTTAATAATATTTTCAAAGCACTCTCGGT
>JAHPZR010043380.1:0-14850 GCA_019787425.1 Platygyra sinensis | reverse complement strand
GGTTAATGGTTACTTCTTAGCGTTCGGGTTTCCGATTAGGTACTTAAATTAAACCACTTGTTTGTAGTGTATCGTCGATGGTCTAGGGTTATAGTGGAGGACTGCCAAGCCAGCGTCCCGTGTTCAATTCCACTTCGTCCCAACGAAATTTTTTTAATTTTTTTTTTCCGTTTAAAATTGAAGAGACTTGCACTTTGACAACATTTGTTGAGCAGAAACTAAGTCTCTGTGTCAAGAAACTTAGAAATTTCATGCGAGTCTACGTGAATAGGGAGAGGGCAGTTTGAGATATGGAAACATTCTTTGCCTGAAGCTGGTCTAGCGTGACTTGTAATCGGAGAATTCTGTTTATGTCTGAGGAAAAAATACCTTGACCTTTCAAACGACTATCAATTTACATATGTTAAAAGAGTTTATGACGAGCGCTATAAAACATGATAAAAGGCTAAGTTTTAACTTGTTTCCCCAGAAAATTCCATCATAGCTTCTGGCGAAGTAAACACGATCTTACATTTATCACCGTCAGCGTGATCCATGGCCAGAAGTAATACCTTTATAGCGCATTGAATATTCCCTTCGAAAGTAAACAGAAGCAAAAATTCCAGATTACGAAATCTTCTGTTTCGCACGCAAAACCAAAATACAGCTTAACTCTGGATAATTTCAGCCTTAGTAGCCAGCAGCTGGTACCAAATTAGATGCTTTATCCTTGCAAATGTCCTGCGCCCATCGCCGAAGGATTTTGGCCCAAGTTTGACCAAATAAACATTTTTCCCGTCGGCGGCCATTCTTTTGTTTAAACAGTTAATTTGCTAACTTGACAAAATGCTCCTGAGGGGGGATATGACGAAAAGAGCTGAGAAATGGCCTGTAATTGGCTGATGATGACATCATCCGATGACAACAATTGGCCGAGTGAGTCGGAGTTTGGGTCTGCTCACCGACAAAACGAAAAAAAAAAAAAAAATAAACGAAGGCAGAGCAAGAAACCGCCCAGCCTCCGGCTGCGCGGTTTAAAAAGAATATATAAATGGGAGTATGAATTCTTGAATTCATCACTTTTTACCAGAATGCATTGCATTTAACCAGAGTGCATGGGCGCCACTTTTTACCAGAGTGCACTGCACCACGAACAACATGAAGATGTCATACCGTCTTTTGGCGTGGATTCCAGTGAGAAATTTTGCTCTGATTTATCTGTAAACCGATGTGAAGGAGATCATGACTGACTCTCACAACTCTTGCTTTACTTTTATTAAAATGCAGTTCGTGAAAGTTTGTAAATCTTGACGATTAATTGTGACATCTTATTAATTTTTAAACTTAGTATGCCATTTCTTAGCAGTCTCGCCTCTGTGGTTGAATTCTTAAATCAGATAAAGAGAAATTGTCGTTACAAAAACTTGTAGAATAATTAAAACAACCGGAAAATGTAGGACACACAATCTAATCCTTTTCATCCAAACATGAATTTTAACTTGAGTTTTAGCATTTTCACACTTCCGGTGATGGACGCATCTTCGAGCGACACCGTTGACACTCTAGAGACATTTAAAGCATACCAGTACAGAATTTATAAGTGAGATTTCTGATACTACAATTTTGCATCTTTTGATCTTCATCTTTTTGATTTTCTGGTAAAGGGGAGGTAGCTGTGTATCGTATGTGTATGTGCTTTATTGTTTCAATCCTTGTCACACCTCACCATCGATGCGTCATGATGCATAAAATGACGCATACAAAGGACAGATAATTTTTTTAAGTTACACCACAATTTGACACTACTTTAAGAAAAAAAGGTTATAACATAAGACTTGGACCACACAGATAGATTAATGACTACGTAAAATTTGTCATTATCAACAGAATGTGCTGCAGCATTACTATCTTTTAGATACCCTAGTTTCATGCAATAATGTTCAATTGTTTTCAATCAGTAGAAATAAATGAAAGTGGGGCAGCTTTAGTGATAACGTACTAGTTTAGCCTCGGGGGGGGTACTTCCTTATAAGAGGCTACTGGGGATGTGCCGCTGGATGGGGTCGCATTTTCACAACTGGATTGACTATAATGGGGTTACATTTTTAGTAGAGTTACTAGAATGGGATCGCACATTTTCAGGATTTCTGGGATAATAAAATTCTGTTAGGTAGGGATTTAAATTTAGGAAGATTCGCGGTTAAAAAATGGTTCCTGCTGTTGTTTCAAAATTTAACAGTCGGCTCGCATTGAAGTCCGTTCACAACTTAAAACATTAACGACTTGCACAATAGTGCAGAACCCCTGGGTCCAGAACAAAGTCCAACAAATCATACGTGCTACGGTATTTATTTCCCGGCTAATCTACGTTGTTATCGTCCATCGAAGTTTACTCAACTTGGATCTTTGTTTGGATTAGCAAGCGTTTGATCTCTTTCGCTTGGGACTTGTTAGCTTTCAACATAAAGAATATTTACATTTCAACTATTTATGACGGTACGTTTGTAAATACTTCGGTTAGCACATGTACCAGAATGTTTGTACTGTAGGTGAAAAGTAAAGTGTTCTACATTCAATTTAACAAACTCTTGTCAATTCATTTTAGGATGACCTACTTAAAAGGCTCTATTAGGTAGAGGGCATGAACAGAACGTGACTAAGTTGGGATCGCGAAAATTAACATTATAGCCCAAAAGTGACTAAAATGGGGTCTACAATTGACCACGGAATAGACTATAATGGGGTAGGGGTTCTGAGAGGCCAGCGGCACATACCCAGCAAAAATTTACCCAAGTACCCCCCCCCCCCCGGGAGTTTAGCACGGCACCCGTACAGCAACTTGCATTTGCTTTATATTCGTACTGGAGTCAGAAGGTTTATTTATTATCATTAGGCTTCCACTTCTCCCAGGCAAACATTTGCTTTTAAGAACATCAAATTTCCACTGGGCAATTATATCAGCTGATATATATATATAGCTCCTCGACAGAAACACTCTATATTGTTTAAATATAAAGCGCTGTTCCGGCTTTGCAACTAATTGGTTTAAACTGTCGAGAGGCGTGAGGCAGGGTTGAGTTGTCCCTTGTCCCCTTATCTGTTTATTCTCTCCGCAGAAACCCTTGCACATAAAATCCGACAAGACCCAGAATTCAAAGGAATTAAGCTGTTCAGAAATAATGTCAAACTGTCGCTTTTTGTGAATGACACCAACTTGTTCACCACTGACTTAGCCTGTGAGAAGAGGCTAGAAATAGTAGAAGAGTTTGGGAAGATAGTAGGTTTTATATTTAAATGTTAAGAAAACAAAAGCGATCTGGCTTGGGCAAAGACTGGGAGCAGCTGTACGGTGACAAAGGAAATGATCAGCTTAATTTTAATCAAAAGCTGAAAGTATGGCAAACAAAACTTGAAATGATATGTGGGGTTCTCGAGATCTTACTCTTTTTGGAAAAAGCTATGATAATTAAAACGCTCTGGTTATCGCATCTAATTTATTCTGCTTCAATCTCCCTGTCCCCACAGGAATCAAAGACTTGGTGAAAACCAAATACATTGAATTGGTTTGACCTGTTTTTACTTCTAATTTTCGCTGATGGTACTTTCTCACAATATAAATAATATTTAAGCTTACAGAAATTGCATTGTACCCTGCAAGGCAGAGATTTCCCTTCTCTTTTGATCTTGTTTAAAAATTGTGTTTCTATAATTAACTCGATGGAGACACAGAACTAGCATGTGCTGTTGATGTAATGATGGCGCATGCAAAGAGAATTTACCTTTTGATAATAATTATCAAAGTCAACCAGTGTTTTCCTTTTTTCGTCGCGCTGTTTTCTTAAAGGAAATAGAAAACATGACTGTTCTCTGTACATGTGTTTCCATCAAGTTATAGAAGGGTGTATACAAAACATGGACCAGGGTTCATGGACCACCCCATGGACCTGGTTCATGGACCACCCCTAATTTTCAAAAGGAAATCGCCCCTGTTAATATGAAAGGTTACTGGAGGTCAGGGTATGAAAAACTCAGACTCATATCTAATTTATTACTTACGTCCTTGAGGGTTTGTCTTGTAATAGCAGGTTGCTTTGGGATTGCACCCCCATAAATTCACTACTTGCACAATACCATAATGCACCGCTTTAACCCTCCCCAAAATTTTGCATACTCATTGTTTGCAATTTCTCCTGGGACATGAACATGTCCCAAGAGTAATCTTAAACAATGCCTATGCAAATTTTTGGGGGGTGAAAGAGGTGTATTATGGGATTTGTGCAAGTAGAGAATGGGAAGACGAAAAACTTGTTTTGAGATAGTCAGAAGATCTAGTGCGTTTCTACCCCCAGTATTTTCATTCCAACACTTCCAAATTGCAATTAGATCGGGAAGACACCATCACCCCCCACGCTAATTATACTCTATCATGCATAAAATTAAGCTGATTTATTTTATAAACGAAGTTTACCCTACAAACACAAATTTGTAATCAAGGTATATTGATAAAAAAAGTTTAATGGATAGCTTGTAATTTTAATGGGAGAGCGCAGAATGTATTTAGTTTTCATGACCTTAGTGGGAGTAGGCTGCAATTGCCAGATAACATAACTCGCTCCATCCCCTTCATGCTCCCTCATGTTTCCTACGTTTCCCGCGTGTATGACAAAACTCAGCCCCAGTGGGGTGGTCCATGACCCGGGTCCATATGGGTGGTCCATGGGGTGGTCCATGGACCTGGGTTCATGTTTTGTATACTTCCGTTATAGAAACACTTGGAAAAGTTTGGGAGAACTCAAAAAAGCAGTGGAAACACTCGTCTGTAGCTTGTGTTCCCACAGCATTTCTCATTCTCCCAAACTTGCACTCGTGTTTCTATAACTCGATAGAAACACAGTACATGTTTTCTATTTCTTAAATATTTTAGCTTCAGTCGTCTGTATCATCTATAAGGAAATTGCTGAATGTTTGATCTGTAAAACCTTAAAACATGCTACATACATACATTATTATTAATAATAGAAGTCATATTAGATGACTTAACAGGATGCTATTTTTAAAACAGTCAGCAACGAAATAGAAAAGGGGGCAAAGAAAATTAATAAAATATATAAATAGATAAAATACCTAAATTAAATTATTTACAACTTATAAATATAATGTTTACATTGTATTGCAAAATGCTGAAAATGTCAACACGTATGATTTTGTTACTTTACAGAAACGGTGAAGAATGGCAGAGAATGCGTCAGGTTGTGGCTCCTAAAGTAATGCGTCCAAAAGTTTTGGAGGAGAACATTGATGACTTCAACTGTGTTGCAGAAGATACAATAGAACAGTTGAAAAAATAAAAGTGACCAGTGGACAAGATGGAGAAGTTCCTGATCTGGAAGGAGAACTAATGAAATGGGCAACAGAAAGTAGGTACACAGGGCTGCAAGCAACAGTGAGTGGCAAGTCATTGGCCAATCAAAATATGCCCATGTTCGAAAAAATCCCAACTGTGCTTGAACACAATGTCCAGACAATTATTTTTAATTATTGCAAATCATTATACAGTAAGGATGAATAAGAATCCACCATGAGTAAATCTTGCTTTTTTAAATTCAGTGATGTCCGAGCACAATTTGTTTTGTCTGACCAAGATGGTGTCTTAGTAGGACATATGTCCTTTCAACGGAAAAAAAAAGGTCCGCAATGCGTACATGTGTGGCTTACGAAATTGAGCTGCTTTGATTCTAAATCTCAGCAAGATATCGCGGCGAGATATCTTCCATCTTGCTGAGATTGCTGAGATCTCACTGAGATTACCGAGATCTCGCCGAGACTGTAGAGATCTCACCATGATGTTTGTGAGATTCTAAATCTCGGCGAGATGGCGGCAAGATGGCGGCAAGATTTCCTCCATCTCGACGAGATTACTGAGATCTCGCCGAGATTTGTAGAGAAGCCGCCATGATGTTTACGAGATTTTAAATCTTGGCGAGATTGCGGCGAGATATCCTCCATCTTGCCGAGATTGCGGAGATCTCGCCATGATGTTTGTGAGTTTCTCAAATCTCGGTCTAGTTCGTGGCGAGATTTTCAACATCTCGCCGAGATTGGCAAGATCTCGCCATGAAGCTCGACTCTTTCTGTATCTCAGTAAGATCTCGCCAAGATCTTGCCAAGATTTTAAAATACACAAACTTCTTACCAATTGAAATATTAACCCAATCATTCCCAGATAGAATGAATAATTTTCTGTATTAAATTTAACTTCTTTGTGGTTGACCATTAGCTTTCTGTTTTTCAGTTCGATTTCAAATGCGGGAAGCCCAAAAATGAAGTAAAGATGCTCTGACATGGATCGGTTTTATTTACCAAAACATTTTATTTAACAAAGTTGAATGGAGCGATCTGACTTTATTATGGCGACAAAGAAACGCGTGCTGATCGCTTTTTAAGATTATCATAAGAGTTTTGTTGTTCGTATTGAAATTTTGTTCTCTCTTTTAGCCGTTGGAGCAGACTTACCTTTGAGTTACTCAATGACCATCAATTGTCTAAAAAGAATTACTTTTCAAATTTGGCTTTGTAGAGGTAGGATTTTCTTTTTGCCTTCTTCACTTTTCGCCGAGCAACGCCTGCGGCAGACAGACTTACAGTCTTTCCCGTAAAACCGTGAATGCCAGAGAAAATATCTGGAATGTTTATTGTTTCGCGACCTATCAGATGCGAGCTGAAGCTGCAAAAGATAACCAACAAACCGCAGCATGAATAGTCAAGACTTGATTCGAAACAACGAGCTGGCTTTGCCTTCCACGACAAATCTTCAGTTTTACTGTTTTCAAATACTGAATTTGTTCCTTTTGTATTTTTGCTTATTTATATGCAAAGAATAGATATGAATGATATGTTTACTGACATATTACAGGAAAGTGATGTTGAATTGAGTAGATAGGATCAGACAAGGCTAGACAGGTCATGCTAGTTGGCTGTGATTGGTGATTTTCGATCCGTATTTTTTTGTAGCGGAGAAGCCTTCATCCGAAAACTTGTACCGTTGTAAATTTTGACAATTTACACTCGCTTCTAGGTCTATTCCGAATTCGGCAGTTTGGTTTTTGAAGGTTAGTCGTGAAGAAAAGCTAGTTTGTTAGAAGAAAAAGACAGCTCGTTGTTTTGAATCAAGTCGTGACTAATAATGCATGCTGCGGTTTGGCGGTGTCTAAAACTGTTACCATATTTACCCGCATATAGGCCGCACCTGCGTATTGGCCGCACCCTAAACTTTTGACTGAATTTTGTAGAAAAAAAAGCTCTCAATAACAGTATAAACATAAACCAATAAACTGAAACAACTTTTTTTAATTTCTGATTTGACAAGACTACAAGGTCAACAAATGGAACACCTCTCAAAAACAAAACAGTTTTCTTGTAAATCGTTCACAAACAATCGCAAATATTAGACATGATTCTCGTAACTTCTACAGTACTAAGCTGCCAAAAAGACTAAAATCCCTCAAAGTCATTTTCATCGTCACTATTTCCAAAAAAGACAACGGTGATCACTTAATTCATTAAGTTCAACAGTGGACAATTCATCCTGCTTAAGCAGCACTTAACATCTCCATTGTACCCACTGACGTTGAAATCTGTCATAAGTTGAAACGTAACAAAGGGCCACAGCCAATTTTAGTTAAATTCCTCAGTCACCAGACTAAGTCCAAGCTTTACAGGGAATGAACCAAGCTCAGAATGTCAAGATCTCAGATATCTATCCAAGTTACACTTCTTCGGTGGAAAGTCGGATCTTCTTTCATGAAAACCTAACATCGTACAGAAAGGAAATAGTAGCAGAAGCCAACAGACGCAGATGGGATGGATCTCTTCTTAGTATTTGGACTTTAGATGGTAAGATTTATGTCAAAACGTCTCCAGATGGTAGTCCCAAAAAAATTTATTGTGTTGAGGATCTCAATTACATCTAGGCTTTAAAAGAGACTATACATGTAGTTGGCAGACGGGACCTCTGAACTCGAGGTTTCGAAAGCTTATCTTTATTTTTTCATCTTTCTTTTATTTTGTTTGTTTGCTTTTTTTAATTGCCAAACTATTTAAATTCATATGCTTGAGTCAACTGTTTGCAAAATAATTTCTTTAAATGTGAGAGGTTTAAAAATCAACGAAAGCGAAGGAGCATCTTCTCTTATCTTAAGGATCAAAAATGTCACTGCTATTTTCTTCAGGAGACCTATTCTGAACCTAAAGATGAATTGATCTGGAAAAGCGAATGGGGTGGTGAAATGTTATTCTCTCGTGGTACTAATCGCCAAAAAGGTGTTTGCATCCTTTTGAATCCATCAGCTTGTAATCTTTTGATTGAATCTCAGTATTTTGATGTTGATGGTCGGATAGTTTTGGTTAACATAAGTTTCAATTCTACCAGAGTCTCACTCTGTAATATTTATGCTCCGAACAACCTTGAGCTGCAGCTACGGTTTATTTCAACATTGAATGAATTTTTATGTTCAAATGCAAATGTTACTGAACTTATTCTCGGTGGGGATTGGAATGTTGCCTTGGAAGCGGTTGACAAAAGCGGTGGTATTCCATGGAGGCCTACCGCTTATCGCGAGCAGGTGTTGGCCTTGTCCAGGGAATTCAGACTTGTTGACATTTTAAGAGTAAAGAATCCAAATGGGAAGTTTTGTACTTATGAATCTAAGGCACTCAAATTGAAGTCAAGAATTGATTACTTTCTCATTACAAAATCGTGGGGTCAGCTTGTCTCCGTGGCTGATACCAAAATCTCAATAGCTCCCGGCCACAGAGCAGTCAGATTGGGTATTAAAATGGTCACTAATAAGCGCGACCCGGGACTTTAAAAGTTCAATAATTCTCTGTTGAAAGATCAAGTGTTTATAACGCTAATTGAAAACAGTTATCCGATGATTAAAGTAAAATATAGGGAGGTTGAGGATTCGCGCTTAAGATGGGAATTAATCAAGATGGAATTGAGAGGTATTAGTATTCCATACGCAAAAATAAGCTAGGGTCACAAGATTATATATTGAGAATTTAGAAAAACGGTTGGCGGAGCTAGACGCCACAATTTTAAATCATACCAGCTCCCAGATGGATTTGTTCTCTGAACTGTCGGAGCTTGAAAAATTGAAGACAGAGTTGCAACACTGGTATGATAAAAAAGGTGAAGGTGCAATCATGGTTCAGATCAAAACTGAGGTGGGTGGAACAAGGCGAGAAGCTGACAAAATATTTTTTTAACCTAGAGGCCAAAAATTTTGTACAAAAAAACTATAGTTGAACTGAAGATCGCTGAAAACAAAACTGTCGTCCAAGATGCTGAAATATTAAAACAAATTGAGAACTTTTACCGAGATCTGTTCAATTTTCCAGTTCTGGAGAACTATTCAACAACTTTGTTGAAAATGTTGTTTTGCCGCAATTGTCTGAAGTCGATAAGAATAAGCTGGAAGGTGAATTATCTGTCGACGAATGTCGACAGATTCTCAAAACGTTCAGAAATGGGAAGTTCCCTGGGGAAGACGGGTTCACAGTCAAGTTTTATGTTCAGTTCTTTGAGCTTCTTGCGCCTGATTTACTTAAAAGTCTCAATGCAGCTTATTTCGGCAATCCATGGGGAGATGTAAAAATCTAACAAGTGTTGGAAATGCACTTAATATTTTAGCTGATTTTGGTGCAATCTCGGGTCTTCGTTTGAATAAGTCTAAAACAAAAGCCTTGTGGTTAGGTCCTTCGAGATCTAACCTCGAGAGATCTCTTGGTCTAGACTGGACTAGTGAACTGGTGAAAGTGTTGAGAACCTTTATTTCATATGATAATGTTGGCAATGGAAGGAAGAACTTTGCTCAAAAGGTGGATAATCTCAAGACAAAACTTTCAGCTTGGCGTTCGCGTAAACTTTCTCTGTTTGGGCGGTGCTTGATTTCGAAAACTCTAGGATTATCTCAAATTGTTTATTCGGCCTCCATGCTTGACATTCCAAATAATTACACATCTGCAATCCAATCGCTACTTTTCCAGTTTCTTATCGAAAAACAAACCAGATAAAATTAAGAAACAAGTCTTATATCAGGACTATGGCGATGGTGGTTTGCGGGTCACTAATGTTGAAATTATGTTTAAGTCCTTGCGCTTAGCGTGGATCCAACGTCTCCTCAAAAGTGATGGCAAGGCAGAGGATACCTGGTCAGTAGTTCCAAAATTTTATTTTAACAAGTATATGGGGGTCTTAACTTTCTCTTACGCTCTAACTATGATAGGAAATTTTTAAAGGACACAGACATACCATCCTTCTATAAGGATATCTTATTCTCTTTGCTGGACTTAAAAAGTCTTTACAACTATGAGGACGAACAAGAGATGATTCTCTTTAATAATAAAGAAATCCTCATTGACGGGAGGACTGTTTTTACCATGATTGGGTCGAAAAGGGTGTCTTCACGTTGCATGATGTAATCGACGCTAGTGGTAATTTTTTATCATTTGAACAGTTCCAACAGCATTATGGAATCAATAGACCATTTTACAGTTCTCTGCTCGGTGACCTGGCCTTTGAATGGCAGCGAGGCTGGAGGTGACCTTGCTTTGATACAGACCTCTCTGCTTTTGTCATGAAAATACACCTAGTTAGCATTAGAACAACTTGATTTACACAACAAAAGCAGTGAGGTCTGTATCAAAACAAGGTCACCTCCAGCCTCGCTGCCATTCAAAGGCCAGGTCACTCAGCGGACAACTGTAAAGTGGTCTATTGTAGCTTTCTCAATTATTTCCAAGTCATCTCTGCAATTCCGAGCGCCCTACAGAAAAAAGCCAAGGAGCGTGTTAAGCCTAATGTCAACTTTCTATCCGGCGGCACCTTATTTCAATTATCCTCGGTCTTAACCATCAACCTCTTGAAACTTAGATCTAATGACTATTATTGGCTTTTTCTCAATAAACGGAAGTCCCAGCTGGCCACTGGTCCAATGAAATGGGACCGTGAATTTGCTCCGACGGCTCTGCCATGGAACCAGATCTTTGATAGAGTGAAGCTTATTTGTAAGGAGAATCAACTGAGAGAATTTTACTTTAACTTAATTCATTGCATCGTTGCTACGAAGAAAGAACTTACTCTCTATGGAATCACAGACAATGATATGTTTCTACTGTGGTGAGCCTGACTCAGTTCTTCACACATTTCAAAACTGTAGTATGACAATTTCATTTCACAATCAGCTGCTGAACTGGTTCAATGAGATGCATAACACCTCAATATCCCCGGCAAACTATGAATTATTATTTGGTATGACCTGTCGGAAGGATAATTATATTGTTAGGAAATTGAATTTCTGTTTATTATTTGCTAACTATTATCTACATTATCACAAGGTAAATGAAAGGAAACTTGATTGGGTTGAGTTTACATCAAAATTAATTGCGAAGTTAAAATTTAAATAGAAAAGCAAGTTTCTGGTTCTCTTTTATGATGCTCCTTCGCATTTTCTTTTTCTTTTCTTTTTTGTCCTGTTAATACTTTAACTTAAAAAAAAGGAAAGGAAAAAGTTTATCATCGAAGTGTCTATAGGTATCATTAGTTTTTATTCGTAGGTCTTGTAAGAATCTCGTTGTAAGTAGTGCAGATCTGTTGAAAGAGTAAAGTATAATATTGTAATTAGGTTAAGTATCTGCTATTTTCAGTAGTTTTCTCCTTTGTTGTAAAAAATAAAACGGTTGTTTAAAAAAAAAAAAAAATCCTGCTTGGCATAATAAAGTTCTCCTTCTTCATCAACAACCTGAGCATCCTCATCATTGAAGGGGTCATGCAGTGTCGTCTTCATCTTGCCACAGGATATCATCCTCTGTTCCATCAATGGAATTAGTAATGCAGCACTTTAGGAATGACTGTCTGACTGTCGCGGGTGAAATTGCTTCCCAGCTTTCTAAGATCCATTTGCAGATCAACTGCAAATCAGGCTTCCTTATACGACCTTCTGGTGTGAAAGAGTGCTCGCCATCAAGAATCCATTTGTTCCATCTTCGCCGCAGATGATCTTTGAACGATTTGTTCACGCCAACGTCCAGGGGCTGCAGGATACTGGTCATCCCTCCCGGTATAACTGCAACATCTGTCTTTGAATCTCGCAAAACTCGTTTTACATTCTGGCAGTGCTCTGAATGAATCCCAAGCAATTAAATTTCGTTTTCTCATGAGACCTCCAACCTTCGCCCAAACAGTGCGGAGCCAGTCTTTCACAAGTTCTTCATCCATCCAGCCTTTCGCTTGCACTAGGACATGAATGCCTTGTGGAAATATCAATCCCTTGGGCAATGTTTTCCTTTTAAATATGACATAGGGAGGAAGCTTTGAACCATCTCCAAGACAAGCTAACATGACAGTAAAGCAATCCTTTTCGTGGCCAGTTGTTATGATTGAAACTGTTTTTGTTGATCCTGCTGAATCAACTGTTGTATTAATGACGGCATGTCAAATGTCAGTGGAGTTTGATCCGCATTTCCAATCTACAAAAGATCATATTGGTGTTACCGGCGCTCCGCAATGATGTACAACTAAAATTTCTGAAGTTTGTGTTCCAAATTTTCAGGAAGCTTCTGAGCAGTGGACTTTCCTCGACGAATTGAAAGGTTGTTTCTGTTCATGTAGGGATGGCACCAGTGCACAGAGGCTTTAAAATCAGACTCACTGATCTTCTTTTCTTTTGCCAATAATCATACTTTTAAGCGAATAAGTGTTGTCGAAACAGCAATTCCAGCCTTGCGCTTCTCTTTGATCCACTGTATCAATTCCGTCTCCAACTCCGGGAACTTTGGAGAGCAGAGTCGGGCAGCTCTTTGGTCTCGACGCTGTTCCTTCAAAACCTTTAAAACCGCCTGGTTTTACCTCCATCTTCGCACGTTCTTCTTGTCAACGTGATATTGGCGAGCAGCCGCACGATTTCCCTTCTCTAAAGCACATGTAACAACAGTAAGTTCGAAACGTGATGTGTACGATATTCTAGTTGACCCTTATGGTTTCATGGTTTCTTCAAAATGAGTTTGCATTTGGGAGACAAATTTTATCTTTGGCATCTCTTTGGCACATTTTCATTCATTCAAGAGCATCGCATTTCAGTTACCATGGTTTATATACTAGGGTATATTTTTGGATTGCATAAAATGAACCCCCCTCTGGGTAACAACAGAATCGTGCTCATGGAAGTGAAACAAATTGGTCGCGTTGTTTGTGATTCAAGATTTTGTTGTGGTGCAGGCCTAAAGGAACTAGAACATGGAAAGAACAACTTTCACGTATGAAATGGAAAGCGAAATAAGAGGATTTCATGTGTATGGACAGACTTGGAGACCTACAATCGGCGATTTGTTGTCAACTGATCGGGAGCAGGCAAATGAAGATGACAAGTTTGCTGTTGCTGTTTATGGAACTCATCCAAATGAAAATGAACTCATGGGACATCTGCCAGCAGAATTTAGCCGCAATAATTGCTACCTATTTTATTCAGAACGGTGGAGAAATTGTCTGCCAGGGGACTGGGAAAAGGGTTCACTCTAAAGGGCCTCAAGAAGGACTGGCTATTCCCTGTAAGCTACGTTGGACTTCATCGAACAAGAAACATGTTCGGAGGCTGGATAAACTTGTTGCTACCGAAAAGAGCAAAATTATTCTGCTAATGTTGATTTATTGTTTTGGAAAATTGTGTATAATAATGACCTCCAAGCTCATGTTCCTGCTTATTAGCCGCACCCCAAA
The DNA here is from genome assembly GCA_019787425.1 of Platygyra sinensis. Lineage (NCBI taxonomy): Eukaryota > Metazoa > Cnidaria > Anthozoa > Scleractinia > Merulinidae > Platygyra > Platygyra sinensis. Next base: position 1,097 of record JAHPZR010043380.1, on the reverse strand, counting down.
CTTCAGTCGTTGTTTTTGGTCAAAAAGTGCGGCCTATACGCGGGTAAATACGGTAAGTTTTTTTGAACTGTATGTGACGGACCCTCTTATCTGTCAATAAATCTGCTTGTTTTTGACATGTAGTCAGGAGTCGTATTTCAATGTGTTTGTTTTGTGTGCTAGAAACTACTTCACTCAACGAATTTATGATAATTAGCTTACCTGGATCTCAGTGTTGACATTTAGTAAATAAACTCCTTCAGGTGGCTGGTATGTTGGCTGATAATGTCCGCGGCTGAGAGATTGTCCGAAAAATGAACATTTGGCCGAGAAGCGAAGCTTCGAGGGCAAATGTGAAATTTTGAGGACAATCTCTCAGCCAAGGACATTATCAGCCGACATACCAGCAAGCCAGAAAGGGGTTTATTTATTTTATAACCCTCCCATTAATTTTCAGTTCGCAGTAAACCGCTCGTAAACTTGGTAAAAAAGCCATTGGTGATTCTGATGGCGAATGCACGTGATTGACGTGAGAGAGCAACGTAAATTTGATTGGTTTAGGTAACTTTATTTCCACTGTGATTGGACCAAATTTGACAAGCTGTCATGTGAAATAAATTCTCGTAACGCCCCTTGGATCAAAAACTCGAAAACTTGGCACTTTTGATTCATATATTCTGACGTACTGTTCATAAACTTGACTAGAAAGAAATGTATTTCAGTCTCACAATTTACATCTGTGAAACACAGAATGTGTAAAATCTGTAGCACTTGAAGGTGGACTGATTTTTCGTGGCTCTCTCGCTTGAGATGAAGTACTTCAGCCAGTTGTTGTTGTTTTGAGCTAAAGGTCACCGGGTTTCATCTCGCGTTGGTTTTCGCGGCCTGTCTTTCCGAAGTAGAGAATGGTGTTTGAATCATGCCGAATTTGCAAAACTTTCTGGAGCATTCAGGCCAAGCTGATTTGCTGCATAGAGGACATCAAGGTCTTCGCTGGAAATTGGACACTTGTGCTTTGTGAAAGAAATCAATCCCTGTCGCGCAAGATCTTTCAGTGATGGATCTAGAGCTTCGTTTGCCGGCTTTGAATACTTATCCCGAATAATGGAAACGGCTTT
>JAHPZR010043377.1:0-74651 GCA_019787425.1 Platygyra sinensis | reverse complement strand
TTGGAATATTAACCATGAGCCGCAGGCAAGTGATTTATGAATTCTTCAAGTGATCTACCAACATCCCAAATGGTTTATCATGCCTCTAAACGACAGAAACTTGTGGTCTATTGCTTTTATATAATAATTTAGAAGACCCACAATTTTCTATGAGTTAACTGGCACAATAAACCATAGCTGATTGACCAATCAGAGCATGCACATTGATTTGGTCATTATATAAACACTTGAAAATACAAAATTCTAGTTGCCAAAAATGAATGTTGAGTGCAAGACATCAAAAATGCAAGCAATGGGGGGAGGGGGGGGGGATAGGCATGATGGATCTTCAACATTATTGCAACTGGGAGGTTTAATATTGCTTTGGGAAGTCTAATCATGTTGTTAAATTTTGTAGTATAAAAGACAAGTGTTGTTTTTAAAAAGTTGTCAGCAAAATGCAATCATTTCAGGAGTATTTCAAACAAGTTTTTAATTATATTTATAAAATTTGTTTCTTGAGTTATTGACCCCAATTAGTTAGCACAGCAGTCCTGGCTAAGTACCAAGATTCTTAAATAAAGTGATTTCCTTACTTATGAAATAAATAAATAAATAAATAAATAATTTATTTATTTATTTATTCATTCATTCATTCCATATTTGATGTACAAAGATAAGCAGCTGAATGTTGGAAACAAGGACTAAAATAATAATTTCCACAACCTGTTATCACTGAGAAGCATAAAATAATTTTTAGTAGTATTAGCAAGTAACCTCTTATTATTGAGTAAGATAATTATTTACTTGGTAGTGTTCAATTTATAAGTTTGTTGATGACTGTAGAGTCTGATTCGCGAAGCACTAGATCATTAGTGGCGGAGTCACAAATGAAGTCGTAAGAAATGGAAACATTCTGATTCCATTTAAGTTATGACTCTGTTTATGACTCTGATTTTCGATTTCCCCTTGGTCATAAGCTCTAGCTTTAGTGGCGACAAAACAAAACCCAATGAAAATATCAGTAGCACTGTTACAGATGACAAATCTGTCGAGAGAATGGCCTTGCTGGTACTTACTGTTGTGTAATAAAAGATCACATCTTGTCTGGTCATGTTTCCATGAAGGACATGTTCTTTGAGGTGCTGGATCAATGTTCCCTACAAATCCACAGCAAAAGCGTATTTACTAAGATCAGACATTTTGGACTAAACAAGAACTCAACAATCAAAAATACAAAAAAAAAAATTCAAAAGTAACTAGTGAGACAATCTCAGATAGTGCAGAGTGTTATGCAGGACTGTCAGTACGTTTTGAGTCATCAGCTGCCTGTATGTAACTTGTTAGTTTAAGGCCCAAAAATAACTTACAATTACTGTTTGTCAAGACGGTTTTAAATTTTACTGTGGTGTTTTACGTGGAATTTCGTTCATTCTAAATTCATTAATACATTGAACTAGCAAACGTGATACTTTTAGTTTTTCAACGCCAACATTTGTAACTTGATACTTTTGTTTTTCTCGCAAAGTTTGTAACATGATACCCTTGTTTTCTCAAAAACATACAAAGAAGATATGCTCGCTTTTTTCCTGAGAAAAATGAGCAAAATGAGCAAATTTTCATATCATTGATAAACAATTATTGAATTTATGGAGAGGTCGGAAAAAATCCCAGATGGGATTTGAACCCACGAGCGCATAAGTCTTTAATATACGATAAACAATTACTAATTTAATTATCAAATAGTCACGTCGTGTCTCGGAATAGCACGATCTTATTAGGTTGCCACCGATGGTGTTAACAGTAAGCCAGTTCAAAATACACAACGATATCGATTTATACAACCGAGAAGCGGTTCAACTTGACCGATATCCTACATAGGTGAATGCGCCCCCTCAAAGACTGACTAAATTTATTTGCGGTTTCCGTGCATGAGTACCACAGTGTCTACAGTAATATTTGATGCCGTTAACTCGGAAGTGTTGTCACAAAAGCGTTCTTTGCACTAAAAGGGGGAACGAAATATGACTGCTATTGGCCGTTAAGACGAGAGTGTGGTATCGCACGCGTGAATCTGAACTCGAAAACGGATTGTATCATGCTGACAATGCTAGAGCGCATGCGTCTTACATACTGTGTTTCAACCGCAAGGAAAAGCACTAAACGTTTGTGTATAATTGTGTATGAAATGCATCGACCCAACATATAGTTAACACTAACGCTAATCAATCTGCGCATCTGCGCATGCGCTTCGTGTAAATCGCTTTTGTTCTTAAGAGAATAGTACCACAAGGATAACAAGAGAATATTGGAACCATATATAGTTTTCTGATGTTATGACAGAACTTATGTAAGTATGGTACGTTTTACGTAGCAATCAAAGGTACCTACCCCACCCGCTCAAAACAAGGCTAATTAATTAATTGAAATTAATTAATTAAACAAACATTAAAGTTTACACTTTATTGCCTTAGTGGCTTATTTCCATAGTGCGTTAGCGGCGTCAACCCCCAAACCATCCCAATAGTGCACTCTGCACTAAAAAGGCATGAGCAGCTAAATAAATGTGCCTTCTCTATGCATTGCATTCCTTGAATGCTTACAACATATTACAGATTCAATGTTATGTATTGGAACTGGCAACTTATAAGGTAAACCAAAAATTGAACTACACGAGTAGGATTCTCTGACCTATGAGGGGTTATTTTAAATTGATGAATATCTGCTGCAAAAAATCTACCTTGGTTTTGACTAAAGACAATCAATATTTTTTTCATGCTACAAAAGTTTCAATTTAATTTTACCCGGAAAAAATTTCAATATTACAAGCAGCTGTGCAAAGGCCAACTTGTGTCAAATTCAACTTTACATCTTGAGACAGTACAAAGTCCACTTAAACAGTCTTTTAAAAATTATTCAGTCTTGTGTGGCTGTTGCAAGTTCAATGTTTTAAGTGGCAGGTAGTTTGTAGTCTAAATAGAATGCAGGGATGTCGGAAACAACAACAAGGTTATTTATTCCAGATGAATGCAGTAACTCCACTCAAGACTTCACAACAAGCACACGCTAGGCTTGTCAGTTACACTTGAATAAAAACTCCTCCGTTAAACTTTACACACAACCTTTGTCACTCTTGTATAAACACGGCCTCTTGCCAGATATCCACGTAACCTCTCTGTTACACTTCCACAAACACGACCTCTGTCAAGACTTTACACATGACCTTTGTCACACTTCAGTAAACACTACTGACTCACGAGATAATTCTCTCTTAATGCTCCTGTGAAAAAACCATCTAAAAACTACTACACCGATTTACTTAATATATACTTTACAGCATAAGATTCTAGAACTTTCCGGCTCCACTAAATAAAGTAACATTACAATGTAAAACGATTTACAGCAGCAGACATAAACGACTAAAATAAATTGCTTAGTCACCACGACACAAACTAATTAAATATACACGAAACTTCTAGATCAAATTATCATATACTCGAATGTTCCAAGTCACGCAACAATTTTTCGTAACAGTGGCCTTAATTTTTGTTGTTTTATTTGTGAATCAAAAGCTGCATTCTGTAGTTCCAGAAAATATCCATACCTCCCCCATGAAAGGGATTTTTTTCTAAGACCCCCCACCCATCTGGGAATTTCTATAAAGCTTCATAATTTCTTTAAATTTTTTTGTCTTTCAGAACCCCCATGTAACAATTCCAATACCTTCTGAGGGAGAGAGTATGTTTTTTTTTTCTGGAAGACGTTTTACATGTATAATGTTAGCTATTTTTTAACTCACCCCAACAGAATGAACCATGCACTTGGGTGGTCCTGTTGTTCCGAGGAGTACATGATGTACAGAGGGTGATTGAAAGGAACCTGTTCAAACTCAAGAACTGACTCTTCATCTGCAAACTTTGTGAACTCAGATAACAAAACACTAGGAGCAAAAAAAAAGAAAGCTAGTTTTAACTACCTATTTAAAAATACAACTTGAATATGCATAAAGCACACAAAGGTATGTTCTTATGATAGGGATATCAGAAGAGCCCGATATCATTTGTAACTTGCAAATAATATTTCTTGGATTGAGAGAGGTACCGCAAGAGAATTGTGCCTGGTCACAAGTGAACCTGGGTCTCTAATTTGTACCTGGCCTAACGCATTAACCATTGCACCTCACAGCAAGAATTAATATTTGTAAACATAAAGGCTCAAATCAGTATGTAATAATGTTTACTTCATAATTAACAGATCTTGGCTTTGTTAAGTGACAGATGTCTATACATGTGCTGAAGCACACTACTAACTGGGTATAGACTGAAACAGATTTATTTGGAAATATTCACAGCAAAAAAATTAATAGTCTCATGCTCACCAGTTAGGAATTTCAGAGAGATCAATTTCATCTGCTTCTCTAACAAAAGGCATCACAACAACTTTTTCTAGTTCAGGAAGGTCTGAAATGTATTTAACAAAAACGATTTATCTTTTAATTTTTAAATTTACGTTTCATTTTTTTGTTAACTAATTTAACTTAAAATAACAACAACAACAATAATAATAATAATTAGTACGTTTATTTTATTCAAGAGTGTATTTTTCGTTACTTTTCATTATTTTCAGATTTATATTCATTTATACAATGTGTACAATTACTACTCTAGTCCACATTGCCTTGGCTGTGCCTGCAATGATGTTGATATACACACTGATGATCTTACCAATAAAGCTCACAATAATAATAATAATAATAATAATAATAATAATAATAATAATAATAATAATAAAATATGGCATACAGACGTTTTTACTGCTAAATAATAATATCAACTAACAGTTTTAATAGGTTTTATAATGAATTTCAGTTTTTAGCGGTAATTTTTAGATTGTTTCTATTTTATTCACTGATTAGCTCATGGGCTACGCTGCGGTGGCCTCGTGTTGCTTTTATTGTATATGGCATAGAGACGTTTTTTACTGCTATATAATAATAATAATAATAATAATAATAATAATAATAATTTATTTATCTCTCATAATCAGTAAAAATACACTTTAAAAAAAACGAAATTAAGGAGTCAAAAAAACAAGTGGTATGATTATACAATTGTGATGAATAAAATGCCTACATCCTATAATAATAATAATAATAATAATAAAATAATAATATAATAATAATAATACTAGGTACTACAATCTTTATGACAAAATTTAATGAAGTAGAAATACTATGAAACAAAACTATCGAAATAGCTTTCTTACTTTTCACTACTTGAGTCAGTTTCTCCAAGTGGTTGTGTATTTTACTATTGTATCTGACTGCTTCCACTGAAAAAATAACCTTTGGCTTGATTTGGGTAAACCTATCCAGCACACCCTGAAAAGATTCAAGAATGTTGATGTCAGTACCTTGGCCTCTTTACTGACTTGAGTAGTTATACAAGTTACGCCTGATCACAGGATAACTAACAGGGGCTGGGTTCATCAGTGCTTACAGCAACATAGCCTGCGTAGCTTGGCGGTTTAAGCAATTTGAACGCGAATACACAAAGCAGCAAAGCTGCAAAAACGAGCTGCGAAGCAGCGAGGAACTGCCTGCCAGGATGACCCTTATTTTTCATTGCCGCTCCTATTACTTACTTTGACAACCCGATGACAGATTTTGTGAATCGTATCAACAGCTAATCAAAGCGTGGAAACTTCCAGCCAACTTGGCTGGAACAAGTTAATGTGACACTGGTCTATCAAAACAAAACTATCCGATCGGATGTGGTGTTCGCTAGATGGCTGCGAAGGAGGAATCGAGGGAAGTATAAACGATAATTGAAGGCTTCGGTGGAAAAAGGGCGTTAGGTTTTTACTCAAAAATGAAATTTATCAAAAACGCTCCAAATTTCGCATGCAGTTTTGTTTAGGTGCGTTAGACAATGTTCTGCATGTTTTTTTGCTGAAGTTTGTTTCGTTTTCGAGATATTACGTATGCAAAAAACCCTGTATTTGTTGTCACGTCAGCACATGACCGCAAAGACGGTAATTTCACTTAAAATCCAGCAAAATATTGATCTTTTGCAACGTGTAACCTCAAAAAGTGTTGATGTCAGGTTAAAACCGTTAAAACTTTTATTTCACGTTAACGTGCGACCGCAAAGACGTTCGGTTCACTCAAATTACAGCCAGATGTTAATTTCCCGCAATGCGCAAGCTAGACAATGTTGATATCAGGTCATTTACAGAGACTTAAAAATTTGATTTCACATTATCACGCCACCGCAAGGACTTAAACCCTTAGTTAGGGTTTTACTTAGGGTTAGCGTTACCGCTCGAAACTAGGGCTAGCGTTGAAGGGTTACGGAACAAGGTTAGGCTTAGAGTTAACGCTTAGGGCTACCGCTTGAAACTAGGGTTACCGCTTGAAACTAGGGTTACGGAACAAGATTAGGCTTAGAGTTAACGCTTAGGGCTACCGCTTGAAACTAGGGTTACCGCTTCAAATAGGGTTACCGCTTGAAACTAGGGTTACGGAACAAGGTTAGGCTTAGAGTTAACGCTTAGGGCTACGGCTTGAAACTAAGGTTACCGCTTAAAACTAGGGTTACCGCTTGAAACTAGGGTTACGAAACAAGGTTAGGCTTAGAGTCAACGCTTAGGGCTACGGCTTGAAACTAGGGTTACCGCTTGAAACTAGGGTTACGGAACAAGGTTAGGCTTAGAGTTAACGTTTAGTGTTACCGCTTGAAACTAGGGTTAGCGTTGAAGGGTGAGGGTTATTGCCGAGGGTTAGCGCTAGCGCTTCATTGTTAGGGTTAGCGCTTCGGATAACGTTAGAGTTAAGGTCAGGACGCGTTAGGGTTAGTGCAGCGTTAGGCCAAGGAGAACAATCAAGATGTAACCTTAAAAAATGTTGATTTCAGGTTTTTAAAACCGTTAAAATTGTGATTTCACGTTATCACGCGACCGCAAAGACGTTAATTTCACTCAAATTACAGCCAGTTCACTTTACGCGATTTCGCGTTAAGGCATGACGGCAAGGATGTTGATTTCACTTCAAATCCAGCAAGCTGTTCATTTCACCCAGCACGTAAACTCGAAAACGTCGATTTCGGGCCTAAATAGGTTAAAATGTTGATTTCACTTTAAAGCGTCACAGCAACTATCTCTATTTCATTTTAACTGCCTGCAACGTATAAGCTTAAAAATGTAGGGCTGACAGATTAACAGATTAACCCTTCTGTGCAACGTACAGGTCTCTCTCCTTACATCTGCATGGCCCCTGATCCCAGAAGTTTAAAACACTACAAATCATGCCGATTTGAAGTAAAATCAACGCAACCTGGATCACAGATCTATGTTTTGAATCAATCGATCGCTTCTTGTTGGCCATTATTATGTTGGAATAAAAAAGGAAAAAAACACGCTCTGTAATTAGTTAAATATTATTGTGATTTACGGAGTCTTGTCTTGTCTTGTCTTGTCTTGGCTTGTCTTGCCGAACGTGATCGAAATGCATGCCGGGAAGGTTCTGTTACACCTCGTGCGCGGGTAAACATGGAGGATGATGCAAGAAAAATTTTATAAGTCTAAAAGCAGTTCTCATTTTCCAAACTTTGAAGCTAGCAACGCTTGGCAAATGGGCCACAACTCACGACAGGGTTTTATTCTTGGGCAAGAACTGCTCTTGGACTTTGCTGCCTGGATCGACCTGACTTCGAACGCTGATAACTGACTTGCCGCTGATATCAGTTGCATTGGAAGTTACAGAACACGTTTTGCTTCTTTAAAACATGCTGGTGACTTAAGGGTTATCAAGGCTTTATGATGCCTATCAACCACCAGGCAGGCTACAAGGTACTTAAAAACAATGCTTAAGATATTAGTCGAAAGAGCTGTACTGCATCATGCATCACTTCTCTTTGCTTTGACGCTCGATCGAAATTCACGTGTTGTCTCACGTCACAATAAGCTGTATAAAAAAATCTCTCCAGATTCCCGCTGTATACGCATTTTTTTTAAAATAGATATCTTCATTTTTGAAAAAAGAAAAGGAACAGAGCGAAAAAAAAAATTGAGCGACCTCGTGTCGAACCGGTGTCACGGCAAAACAAATTCGAATCTGGCCCGTTCAGCGCCTCATCCGCTTGTGCTAACGAAGCAGTAGTAAGAGCTTAAGGTATTATAGTGAGTTGATCGCTTAGCGAAACAAAAGGTTTCTTTTGTTTTCCATTCAACAAAAGGTCCCCAGAGGATGCCCTTGGAAAAATGTGTTTTTTTGCATACGTAATATCTCAAAAAGGAAGCAAACTTCAGGGAAAAAACATGCAGAACATTGTTTGACACACGGAAACAAAACTGCATGCGAAATTTGGAGCGTTTTCGACAAAGTTCACTTTTCAGTAAAAAACCTAACGCCCTTTTTCCACCGAAGCCTTCAATTGTAGACTTTGTTGTTGTCTGCTCAAGATCTCATTCGAGAATTTAAACATTCTCATGCAAAATCTTTTTCAAGGCTTTAAAGCGTAAAGGATTTCAGAAATCGGAAATTGGTCTAGAAAGATCAGATATGATCGTGATTGCCATGCCTGTGCATGGAAAATAAGACTTCATAATTTCATCTCATCGGGCCTGCAGAAAGAGAAGCAAGCGATTGACATTCCTGATGATTCAAGCAGATGCAAATGTCTATTGCCAATGACTGTTTAGTTGCCGGATCGGAGACCTCGAACAAGAAAAGGACGAAAAACTTCAGACGACAGTTCCATTGCTGTGAAGTTCAGCAATAAACAGTTTAATAACAACGATACTGGTTCTCGTAGACAACAGTTCTTGTCTGGTGAGCACAAACAGTGAAACACGGGAAAAATCATGCTCAGTTTTGCGAAAGCCTGTTGGGAAACGGCGATCACATCTCGCCCTTGAGGGCAATTGCTTATGCGTTTTTTTTTTGCTCGTGTTTGGCAGTTAACAATTTCGTGATATTCCAGAAGAATTTTGAGGTGCGATAATGCTTTTGACAAACCGTTCTCAAATATTTCCTGTTTGTGTGCAGAAGATCTGCATTGTAATCACTGATGCTCGATCATGTATCTTGGAGCTGTCCCTTGGGAAATTTTAATTGACGTGTTAGCCTTCTGAGCCAATGGCAATGGCCCATATGCCAACGTACTGGACTGACAAAAAATGCGCGCCAGTCATCCTTGCATGCAGGTGGTCTCTCAGTTATCTGTCTCCCAGGCTCCTCACGGCTTTCCCACTTTCCTAGCGCCCTCAAATTGCTTAAAAAACTGCCAAGCTATGCAGGCTAACAGCAAGAGGGTACCGTCGCTGGTATTTACAGGCAGGTAAAAATTTTTGAACAGAACCTCCTTATAACAAAAACTTTCCTCAAGATGGTGAACCCGCAGGCAAGCAAAATCATCCACAAGGCTGGTCAATTTGCTAGTGCCTGGCCCTTGATGAATCCCCTGAACAAAAAAGCAGGTCTAAACAAATGCAGTTCAACCCACTATTAAACAGCCACACCCAGGAAAATGGATACTGGCCGCTTAAAAGGGATTGCCTGCTTTGTAGAGATAAACACAATAAAAAATCCCTCATCGGGACTAGCTTTGACTACTGGCCATCTAATAGAGGCTGCCACTTAACAGGTATCCACTAGTTATTAGGGGTGGGACTATACCAAAAGTCATGAACTAGTAACTACCGTGACACCAAAATCTGGTGAAGTAGAACTCCATACAGCTCCCAGACTGGCAGTGGCTAACATGGCTTCCACAGCTAAGGCACAGTTGGGAATATAACCTTGAATGGAAGACAGAAGAAGGACGTTAATTTAGGATTGTTTGCAAATACAGCCAGTTCTTGAAGCAATTAGAAAACAGAATCATTAAAATTATGAGGAAGACATCACAGATTACTGGATAATTAATGGGAAAAGCAAAATCTGTCAACTGTGCAGGAAACCTTTCCTGTTCTATGGCACTAGATAAAAAGTCTTCCCTGAACATGCATTTCCACATGCAATAAGAATACTTGAATATCAATCACTTGCAATTCTACCTCAGGAAATTTGAACTTTTCTATGTTTGTATCAAAAAATTATCCACCAACAGGATGAAAATAAACCTTTGAGTAACAATAATATCAATGTACTTCCTGGTGCTAAAATACTCAAATGAACTTGTGCTGTACACACCAACAACTCTGTCTCCTTCTTGATACCGAGATTTTTAAGTGCAGAGGCTAACAAGGTTACATTCTTCTTCAGTTGATGGTATGTTATGCTTTTAATGACTTGTCCTTCTCCTGCAAAATAGAAAGGTTCTTTTTGTCTGTTATGAGTTTTTTTATTATTTTATGTTCTCTCTCCTTACTTTGTGGGAGGCACAGGAGCCTCATAGTAAGAGTGTGCTTGACTCGAGATCGAGTGGTGCGGGTTCAAGCCCTCGACAGGCCATAGACATTGTGTTGTGTTCTTTGACAAGACACTTTACTCTCTCAGTGCTTCTCTCCACTCAGGTGTATAAATGGGTACTGGCAAATTTAATGCTGGGGAATAACCCTCTACTGTAGATAAACTAACATCCCATCCAGAGCAGAGAAGAAATACTCCTAGTTGCTTTATGCTAAGGAAACCAGAGATAGGAGCCCACATGATGAGCCACTTGGCTTTCATGCAGGCTTTACCTAACTTTAATTACCTTAATCCTTGCATTGGTTACAAGATCGAGAGGTCATATTGTTAAAATGAAGAATTATAGTCTCAAAAACTTTACCTTGCTTTACAGTGAGGACACTCGAACCGTGAACACTTGATATTTGTTTGTACATTTTTTTTAGCGACTATAGAATGCTGGCTCGACCTTTTGATAAGAGTATGCAATGTTTTTAAACTTACAAAATGCGAAACATGTAACGCTATACATCATAAGAAGAGCCATTATTTCTTAATTGTCAAAAAAAAATGTACAGAAAAATGTCAAGTGTTCACGGTTCGAGTGTCCTTACTGTAAGATAGCTTGGTATTGGTATTAATTCCTGCCAGAACGTTTATATTTAATTACGAACTTGGTCCAATAATGTTTGCATACCTGTTGTGTATAATGCAACTTTGTCATCATCATAACGCAAAGATTCTCTGCAAAATTAAGACGAGCTCCACGAAACCATTCTGGTATGTCAGCCATCGCTTGAGATTGATCTAAAACCTTGAATGAAAAATGTTACTCGCCTAATAGAATAGCACTGCAGCTATATTTCAGACAACCTGATACACTTTTGAGTACTCATAAATTATTCTGTTAGAATTTAAAAAATTTGTACAACAAAAGACTTCTCACTTGCAGATTAGATACTGGTTTCCTGTTGACTAAAACCAGTTATGAATTATTTGTAAATAATTTAATTACATTTGTTACAGGAAGCTCCCACACCTATGGTACTGGTGATATACAGACAGGTCCAGAATTGTTAATTGAAATAAAAAAAATTAACATTATTCATTTCTACAACTGGTGCTATCTTATCCTTCACACCTTATTATCTACCTGCATTCTCCATGCTCTTTCCACTTCTGGTACCGGTATTTCCATTTAATTTAAATTAGTGGAAATTATGTCACAAAGCCCAGCTAAACAGCTGATTTTTTTATATTTAATGAATGATGTCTTTATACTGGTAAGAAAAGATATATAAATTAACTGTCTCATAGCTAACTGTATGGCCTGCGAGTAGGCTCACCTTTGAAGCACACACGTGAGCGACAAAGAGCAAAGCGATCCAGCCGGAAGGAGTCTGGTGAAGAGGTGCCAAGAAAGTGTCTTGCGGCTTCGCCACTCTATTTCGGGCTCGTGGCTATGCCACGCGCTTGTGCTCCAATTCTCACCTGCGCTCCAACGTGAACCTGCTCGCAGGCTACTTAATGTAATACCTCTTCATATGGTTGAGAATGGACAATGTCTGTATATTTCCAAAACATCTCCCAGAAATCTGCATAATGAGTGACACTCCATTTCCACAACTCTTTATAAGTTTCTGTAAGCATAATTTCAAAAGAGCAGATACGGTATTTAGTTTTTATTTATAACTATAAAATCAAATTTTTCTGTATGCACAGTAACAAGGTAGCCTGCAATTTTAAAATCACCTTTATATCTGGTATCAAAGTTAGTACACGATTGTTAGTCCCAGTAATTAAGGATGAAAACTTTTCATAAGCCAAACCTAAGACGTTGAACAAGGCACAATCATGAAAATTTTGATGTCTTTGGTGAGTCAGTTAACCATTTGGTAATTTCAATATCTTGGAACTTCAAAGGCAGAATTTTTTAACTTTCTATATACAAAACCATTTACATTTAAATAATATTACAGAGAGGCAGAGCATATTTTGAATTTGGGGGGCTTAAGAGCGATCGCTATACATGCTAACTTGTGGGGGGTCTGAAGATATTTGTAATAATTATTAGTATATACCACACAAGTGAAAAGTGCTTTTCACGTGCCCTGATTGGCTAGCTTGGAGGTGATTAGCCAAGTACTATTCACCTCCGAGCAGCCGAAGAAAAACAAAATGACTTTTGTCGGCATATTGTCACAAATAAAGTTCCTCTTTGGGCTGCTAGTTATTCAGCTTGTGTGGTATATACTAAAACAATTATTCACCTCAGTGTCGGTGAAAGTGGTGGATATTTACCTCGCCCCGCTTTGCGGCTCAATAAATATCCACAACACTATCCACCTCCACTTCAGTGAACAATTGTTAATTATTTTATGATTTTTTTACATGAATTTGGGTTGGGGGGGGGGGGGGGAGGCTTAAGCCCCCCTAGCCCTACTAGCTCTGCACAAATAAATTACAGCTTATCAATCTGTCTGAGCTTTATACCAACCTGGAAGTTGTTCAAAGGATGGATAATACCAGTCATTGAATAAATCACCACATACTAACAGGCGTAAACAAACTAAAATTCTTACTAAGGACAAAAAGACTTCTTTATATATTTTTTAACATACCTAATGTCTCGTGGGACCTGGATGGAGGAAATTGCCTTGGTTCACTGATTACTAGCTACAGCCCTGACTATCAGTGAATGACCCAAACATAACAGAAATGTTTCTCCTATTGATTAGGAGTTCACCTGTGTTTGGAATTTAAGCTAATCTTATTTTTTTAGTTTCACAATCAGACATAAGAAAGTTTAAGCATGACCTTTATGGTAGACAGCAAACGGCAAAGATTACCTCTGACTTTTTATTTAAAATAGAAAAGAGACAAATATTTTCACTTTACTGTACAAACAGCTGAAGACAGACAGCAAAAGTATCATTCTTGCCATTTGTCATTTGACATGACATCATGCTTAATCTCTCAATTATTAATCCTTCCATTATGAGAGAGTAGCTTATGGGGGTGTGTCTGGGGGTGTATACAGCTTTTTCTGGCTATATTTGAGTCTCTTGAAATACTACAAGAGTTGACAACTGGAGATCCAGATGGTCAGGCAAAGTACAGATAATAACACCTAACCTCTACGCTAAAGAATATATCTATTTTTTATTTCAACAAACTTCGTCCGACTGTTGTTGAAAGGAAGTCACACTTCAAACTGTAAGTACTACGGTACAAATGAAGTTGTAAACAAAATGTAAATTGAATAAAAATAAAAAATTAACTCACTTAAATCCAAGCCAAACGCTTCGTTCACGACTGACTGAAAATCGTGAAGGTTGGTCGATCGATCAGGCCTAGGTTTCCACATCAATCTCGCTCCTATCTCTTCCATCACAGAAGCCATGCCACTTGAAACGAAAGATACGCGTTTCTAAGAACTACTGAGCGTTCTTACTCAAAAGGAACGCTGTCTTAGGATAGGATAGGATAGGATAACTTTATTAGACACGGTAAACTCAATCGTCTTTCGCTGTCCAGGTAACGTTGCGGTCTTTCGACAAATATTTCAAGGTTTATTTGTCAAATTTCGCAATTTGGCGCGCCACGTCACTTTTTTAGGCAGCGCCCCTCGGGATTCGTCAAGACATCTCAAAATTCACTTCATTAAAAATTGAAGAGGACGTTTCCAAGTAGAGAGAGGTTAGATTCCTTTTGGCTACGCCTGTGAAGCGTCCTTTTTCGCTGAGCTTTGCACTATGCATTATAATTCAGGACAACTTCAATGAATCATGCCATCGAATCACTGCATGAGTCCTTCGCGTGCGCTAGGGAGGAGGGCATGGTGTTCACTGACTGAGAATAATAATATTGAAATTTTTTTTTCACATGGAGTTATTTTAATTCGAAGTAATATTTCATCTCATAGAAACAATTGGACAGCAAAATTTCCCATTTGTTTTTAAAGCTTTGGTACAGAAAAGGGAATGAATACCTTTCACTCCTCCCTACTCTGGTTAGTAGCAAAATGTTACCTTTTTCGATCCCAGACTCTTCCGAGTACAATCGGTCAATCAAGGTCGTTCTGCGTGACCTGGTAAAAAATGGCGGCCGAATTTACGAGTTTAGAAAGTTGTTTGGAGAAACACCTTCCACCAAAGGAACTAGAAGAAGTGAAAAGGATTTTGTATGGAAAACCAGTCAGGTAAGATTTTCATGTCAGCCGAGATAATCACGTGTACATTCGGTCGTAGATTATTACTTCTTGATCGTTGCGTGTAAGCTTACTTACCGGTTGCAAATATTTATTCACCGAGAGACCCCGAGAGACACGTATATTGTTCTGGCTGCCCTATGAGACCATGGAAGGAGTGACTTTACTAAACCCAGCAGATTTGCTAAGCACAAAATTGTTCATCAAATGAAATGAAATATTTTGGCTCTTTCTGCCCGAACCCTGCCCAGACCCCAGTATTTGACGGGCATTTGACATTTTGTTTCCGTAAGGTTGCAAATGCCCTACTGTGGGGCAGCAGGTGCATACAAAATCCCCACTGTGGGATCACAAGAAAAATACAAATGCTCCACTCATGGGAGGGACAGCTTCAAAAATAGATTTTGTGGTAACTAATAAGATTGAATCATTAACTAGATATCCAAATGAAAATACATTATATTTAACAAGCAACAATTGATATGATCAGTAGTTATTAAAGAAGTGTACCGAAGGTTTCATTGACCTTCTAGGCACACAACTCTTCCCATGAAGATCGTCAATCATGCTGTTGCTTAGCTTCTTGCACCAAAGACCAACATAAATGAGGGTGTCAATGGGGTTAACTGTCTAGCATATAATGGTGTTTTTTTGCTATCGTAACTGTATAAACCACAAAATATGAACTGACTAGCGCATAAAACATGTCCGCCTTTTTAGCCGTATAAGACATAATTTTAGGATAATGTAATTTTTAGTTTACTTTGAGCTCGTCTAACACTTCTGGAAACCATTTATAGTCTTTATACCATCATATTTCGACTGTCATATGTCCTGTTGGAGTTTGCCCCTTTCCTATCTTGTAACATGCTCCGAGCCTCTGCCTGCGGTTCCAGGTTTCTCTCTTCACTTCCTTGCAAACCTGGGAGCCATTAGCACTGCAGAGCAAATTCCTTCTTACGGTTATTATGGCGAGTGCAATTACATTACATCAGTAAAGACGTTGTTCCATTTAGACCTACCCCATTAAGTAGGCTGCCACCCAGTTAATAGATATAGCCCAATTTTCATGCGCCATTTGCGGGCCATATTTACAGACTTCCAATATCTGTAATTAATTTTTATGGAGGTTCTGCAACACCATTCTCGAACGGTTTCGCTCAAGACTTTCTTTTTTGGGTTGACTTAGGCAGCTCCCGGGGAGTCCCAGAACAATTGGCTTGGAGTGTGCGACCAGGGTCGCAAAACCCTTACCCTATTTATGCCCAAATTTAGCTACTTTCGCTACCCTATCTATAATCTGAACAAAAAAAATCGATGGTGTATTAATATCACCAGACACTTTAATCAATACCCTGTTTCAGACCTGCCTTACGGTTTGTTACCTTACTTTTAGTATTTAGTGTACCGTTTTGGCTGAAACATTAATGATATTCAGTAACGGTCTTGAGAGATGGGCATAGTAGTCCACAGCATAATACTAATGGTGCAATAGGCAGGTAGGTAAGGCTGCCTACGAGCCAAGTGGCCCTCTCAGGCCGGAGCTTATCCGGTTTTCGTAGCATGAGGGGACTAGGAGAATTTCTAGTCCCCCATGAATGGGATGTTAATCCATCCCATTTGTACTCATTTGGTACTGTAAGGGTAAAGGGTCAAGCCTAAGCTGGACCCGGAGTCAAGCGCACCATGAGGCCTTTGCCTCTCCAAATTACGTCATTTTTAATAACTCTAAAACTGACTTTGTCTCAATCATGACTTATTTTGCAAATGTAGATCATCCAAACCTCACAAATTAGCTGCCAGACTAATTTCCGTTTTTACTGTTTACTGACTAACATTATTTCGAACAGTTTACTGACTAAATGGCTTATTTTAGCTGTTTACTGACTTCAGCTTAACTCCCATTGACACCCTCATAAATTTATTGGAGTGTTGATGGGGCACAAACGAGTTTCCAATGCATGGGTTAACTTTAATATACATTACGTTCTTTACATAGGATTAATACTTTCGATGTTTGTTATTAATGACTGTAGAGCTGTCTGCCTTTGACTAAATTGTCAAATGTCCCAGCCCTGGGCAGCCCTTTGCAAGAAAATGTCCCAGAGGGATGAGTGGGCTTGGAATTGACAGAGCCATAAATATCAGCAAGTAATTATGAAATATTCGCCCTTTTTGGTGTGATTGAAAAATGTTTCTGGTTTAATATGGAGCCAAAATAAATATGATCATGTTTTTTTTCCTGGATAGTAAATTGGAGCTACCAGAAACAGCATTGAAATTGGCAGAGGAAGGAAATTTTGAACTGGCAGGATACAAGTTTGAGGTCAAGGAAGAGCAACTCCGAAGGCCTCGTGTTGTGAGGATTGGAGCTGTTCAGAATAAAATAGTGTTACCCACATCTGCCCCGCTGGCAAACCAGGTGAGCAGATCAAAATTCATTAGTTTGAGGTTGCCCTCACTTTAATAAAGCTTAAGATCTAAAACAACGAGATGATTAACTGAAAAAGTAAAGCACAGTATAATAACGATAATGATAATGATAATGATAATGATATAGCAAATTTTATTGCATAGCCTAGGACTAATCTCATTATGCTATTGATCATGTAAAACCACAATATCAATAAGTGTCAATAATAATTATAATTATTATACTTTTACTGTATATATATAGCACTATTACTATCACTATCCAATAGCGTGTTACAATGATTTTAAAATATCTTACCAATAAAAATTAATAAAAAACGTAGTTTGAACATCTAAAACACAAGTAAAGTAAACTAACTAATAAAATAACTGAGGTGTAAAAAATCAGAATAAAGACTAAGAATAATAAATCTTTGTAATGAACATACTAACTAACTAACCACTAACTACCTAGTAACATTTACGTAACTAACTAAGTGACTAATGAATAAATAAGTTACCTAGTAAAAAGTTCTCCTAAAAGATGAGTTCTTAATCTTGGTGGTGCAGTGTTCTCACTCCAGTTTCCAGTGATAAACTTCATTATAATATAGATAGGAAGAACCCTGTGTATGCTCTGATTGGTCAAAAACCCATGTTTTATCAGAGAATGAAACATAGAAAAAGAGTGTTTTATTGTTTTGCACACATAAAATCTGTATCATAAAGCAAAGGAAGAAGTCTGAGCCATGTGTTGCACTGTGATAAAACACTCCAGACATTTGAGAACACTCAGAATGTAGAAAACACTCGCCTACAGCTCATGTTTTCTACTTTTCGCTCATGTTTTCAAATGCCTGTCGTGTTTTATCACAGTGTAATACACAGGCGAAGCTTCTTTATTTGTTTATTAAATTTGATTGGCTTCAATCAAATGAGTCTCCAGAGCATGCTCAAAAAATTCATGTAATGGCATCTGACATCTCAGTTCTTGGTGATGAACAAAAGGACTGCAGCCTCTAGGGATGAGAATCTGTTACAATATTGACATTGTGTAATGTTTCCTTTCTATAACTTTTTATGTATGTATGCAGTGATGAACAATATAAATGGTGAAATTTTTGTGTCTTTTTAACAGCTGTCAGCTCTCCATGGAAGAATAAAAGAAATTACAGAGACTGCAGCCCTGTGTGGAGTCAATGTCATCTGTTTTCAAGAATGTTGGAGTAAGTAAAAATTTAGATGTTTGAACACTATTCAGTTGATGGCTTCAAGTCTGTTTTAAAGCATTTATTTATAAACATGCCTTCTGCTGTTATGGTCAACAGCCATGCCATTTGCTTTCTGTACACGTGAAAGCATCCATGGACAGAGTTTGCTGAATCAGCACAAGATGGCCCCACTATTAAACTTTGTCAGGAAGTAAGTTCATCACTCAGGCAGATCCAGACCTTTGGGGCCCAGTTTTGTTTTGCTCTCCCTGCTGCCGGCTTTTCTTATTTCTGTGATTTTTTTCTTCTTTTACCCAAAATAGGGGGTGAGTGGTCCCCAGAGTTAGGAATATCCAATCAGGTATTTCTATGTAGGGAACTGTGAAGATTTAGTGAATTTCTTGGGCTAGTCTGAAACAACAGATGTGAAGTATATGGCATAAAATTGCAGTTGGTGAAGGCAGGTTTTTCGGATCAATATCAGTATCTGGGCAACTGCGCACCTATCCCTCGCCTATCCCAACATGTCATACCGTAATAAGTTAATAAGTTAGTGTTACTGTTGGCTAGGGGAGGGGTAGGTGCGCAGTTGCCCAGATACTGATATTTATCCGGTTTTTCTCTACCCGACAAGCATATTAAGCAACATATGCAGAGACAATACAGCCATGTAAACTGTATCAAGCCATCACGCCAAGGAACAGCTGGCGATGGTCGGTGGAAGGGGAGATGAGGGGCACAGGCTTCAACTGGCAGCAGTTGGAGAGAAAGTCACATTACAGAGAGGGATGGAGAGACTTCCTTAATTAACCCATTGACTCCCGTGCCACCTGTAACCGGCCATGACAAGTCTTGACCTTTGTTCCACGTTTGACTTCATTGCCTTTGACCAAAATTTGCATCAGTTATACTCAACTTCTGCAGTAGGAAAAGATTTTTCCAATGATACCCAGAGTCTGAAATATGCATGAAAATACTCAGGCATTTGAGTGAAAAATTCAGAGCAAAATTTTCTGTGACTTACATGTGGCTACTCTACGGTAAAAATTGCCCATCTTGATGATGTGTTCTAAGAATGTTTTGAACTAGAAGCAGGTGCAGTAGAAGATCAATCACTGCAGCAAAAAGATAAGAGAAGGTGAAAAAGGAAAGGTGGGAAAAAAGAAAAAACACAAAAAGCCTTGTAAAGTCGTAGGTGACTTTCTCATCCAAAAATTCAAAATTTTGATTTCTGTCCATACCCGAGCAAAAGTGTCCCCCACAGGATGAAAGGGTTTAAGTCAAGTAAGTCAAGCTCAATCACCTTTGTCAAGAAATTTAGTAAACAAAAGATGCTATTTATCAACATCTTAAGATTTGTATCTCCCAAGTCAGCTTATGCTTAAACCAGCCTTCATTAGATGATATACCTGGGAAATGTCAGAGAGTTTTGTTGTTGTTTTTTTTTGTTTCTCAGTAAGCATTCACTTAGGAACAGTAGGAACAGTGAATCTCAAAGGAAGTCAAAACTCACAATGTTATAATGGCCTGTACCATCAAGTGTTTTGTTCTCCCTGCAATTGAGAATCTAAATCTAAATATAAGTATGCCTCCAACATCCAGAGGACATTATGCCAACTCTGAAACATTTAAATTAGTTTTTTTTCTGAATTACCTGCAGATTTGACATGGTTTGAAAAATATGTGCATAGTCAACCTCAGAATAATTTCTTAGTCCAGTGTTCAAGCTGTTGTTTCTCACAGAGTTATTATATGAAGCTTTAAAATGCCACAAGAATGACAACAATGACTAAAAAAAGTCACCTAATAGGCTACTCAAAAAATCTGTTTTTTGGCCTGTTTTTATGTAAGCGTACCAGCACAAGCGGCTTGGGGTGCGTTTTGGGGTTATAATGATTAAAATATAAATATATATTTTTTTTAGGCAGCACGGGCATAGTGTTTATGTGAAAGTTTTTTCCTTTTTGTTTCATTAGCTTGCGAAAACAGCACACATATGGTCATTGTTTCTCCAATTCTGGAGAGAGGACAAGTGTTCACCTGGACCCCCCAAAAAAAAAAAATATACAATACACAGGTGCCTTATTTAAAACAAATTTACATTTTATCTCGAGGCCTAATAAAATAAAATAAATTATAGAAAACCGTTTCTTAACAAAATACACACACTGATTGGTCAAAAATAGTGTCAACTTGGTCTGGGGGTTATAAACACAGAGCTAAGCACAAGTTGTTGACATAATGATGGCGTGAGCAAAGAGAATTATACATTTTGATAATCACCTAGAGTTATATTACCAGTCCCCAGTTTGTTTTTTTCTATTTTTTTCACAAGTGTTTTTCTAAAAGAAATATAAAAACATGTTCTTCGTGTCTATTGTGCATTATGAAACGCTTATGAGGAAGTTTGGGAGAGCTTGGGACAACACTTGACTGCAGCTTGTGTTCCCACAACAAACGGGGGGGGGGGTCCCCATTTCTTGGTGTGCTCACAAACTTCCACTCTTGGTGTTCTATGAACTCATTAAAGTAGAATTCTTACTAGTATACTATGCAATTGCTACAATCAGATTTGGTGGCCTGAGCTACTCGTATACGGCGGGGGGGCCAGCCATTAGAGTGGCAAGCATGCTGCCGTTGGGCGTCTACGAAATGCGATTTTTTATAGGGTTTTTTTTTTTCCGAAGTTTTGGAAGAAGTTTAGATGTAACGTGTCTGAAGAAGGCTAAAAGAATGCACATTTACGGTTTCTTGACTTTTAAAAACTTGAAAAATTTTGAGAAAAGCGTGGTAGCACGCGTAAACAACTGCAAATTTATGCCAAGGACTTTTCGATACATATGCAGACTTTGTTTAAGGGTAAAGTTCATAATGCATGGGAAAATCATTTTAATAACCATTATTTGCGTTACTTTCAGTTAGAATTCTCTACAACAATAATTATTAGATTATTCACTCTTTTTGGAATTTTTTTCCTATGAGGTGATAGTTGATTTGGCCTTTCGGCCTCATCAACTATCGCCTCATAGAAATCTTCGAGCTCATAATCTAATTGTTAAAATAGAAACACGGTACATGTTTTCTATTTCTTGCATGGAATAGGCGTATTGATTAACCATAAGGGGGAAAGGGGGGGGGTTGAGAAAGAGACGGTCGCTGCTGATTATGCATAGGGAGATCAGCCTTGGTGTTGAGGGATTTGTGTCGTGTATTCATCCGGTCTCTGTCCTTCGCGGCTGTATTTTGCTTTCACTCGAGGAACGCTCAGCTACATGCTCGCTTTAGCCTTTGGTTATTTCCGTTCAGAGCTTGTCATCTCTTTGGGAGCTTGGTATTAAGGCCTTGGAAACTCTTTTGTGCCCCATCAACCACTCCATAAATTTATGAGGGTGTCAATGAGTTAACTGAAGTCAGTAACAGCTAACATAAGCCATTTAGTCAGTAACTGTTCGAAATAATGTTAGTCAGTAAACGTAAAAAACGGAATTAGTCTGGCAAGCTAGTTGGAGGTTTGGATGATCTCATTTGCAAAATAATTCATGATTGACAGACAAGATCAGAATAATGTTTGTAGAGTTATTAAAAATGACCGTAATGTGGAGAGGCAAAGCCTCACTGGTGGCGCTGACTCCGGGTCCAGCTTACGAGCTTGACCCCTTTCACCCTTACAGTACCAATGAGTACAAAATGGATGGATTACAGTCCCATTCATGGGGACTAGAAATTCTCCTAGTCCCCCCTCATGCTACGAAAACCGGGAGAAGCTCCGGGCCTGATAGGGCCCACTTGCTCGTATGCAGCCTTACCTACCTGCTATTGCACCATAGTATTATGCTGTGGACTACTATGCCCATCGTCTCAAGACCGTTATGATATGCATTAATGTTTCAGCCAAAACGGTACAACTAAATACTAAAGAGGTAAGGTAACAAACCGTAAGGCAGGTCTGAACCGGGTATTGATTAAAGTGTCCTGGTGATATTAATACACCATCGATTTTTTTTTGTTCAGATTACTAGATAGGGTAGCGAAGTAGTCTAAATTTGGGCATAAAGAGGGTAAGGGTTTTTGCGAACCCTGGTCGGCACCGTCCAAGCCCAATTGTTCTGGGATCTCCCCGGGAGCTGCCCTACGTCCAACCCCAAAAAGAAAGTCTTGAGCGAACCGTTCGAGAATGGTGTTGCAGGAACCTCCAGTAAAAATTTTAATTACAGAATATTGGAAGTCTGTAAATATGGCCCGCCGAATGGCGCATGAAAATTGTGGTTTTTGCTTTTTTTAAAAAAATATCTATTAACTGGGTGGCAGCCTACTGAATGGGGTAGGTCTACATGGAACAACGTCTTTTACTGCTGTAATGTAATTGCACTCGCCATAATAACCGTAAGAAGGAATTTGCTCTGCAGTGCTAATGGCTCACCAGGTTTTGCAAGGAAGGTGAGAGCGCGAAACCTGGAACCGCAGGCAGAGGCTCGGAGCATGTTACAAGATAGGAAAGTGGTCAAACTCCAACAGGACATTATGAACAGTCGAAATATGATGGTAATATAAGACAATAAATGGTTTCCAGCAAGTGTTAGGGAGGGGAGGAGGTGTAGACGAGCTCAAAGTAAACTAAAAATTACATTTGTATCCTAAAATTATGTCTTATACAGCGAAAAAGTCGGACATGTTTTATGCGCTAGTCAGTTCATATTTTGTGGTTTATACAGTTACGATAGCAAAAAAACACCATTATATGCTAGACAGTTAACCCCATTGACACCCTCATTTATGTTGGTCTTTGGTGCAAGAAGCTAAGTAACAGCATGATTGACTATCTTCATGGGAAGAGTTGTGTGCCTAGAAGGTCAATGAAACCTTCGGTACACTTCTTAATAAACTACTGATCA
Source organism: Platygyra sinensis (assembly GCA_019787425.1). NCBI lineage: Eukaryota > Metazoa > Cnidaria > Anthozoa > Scleractinia > Merulinidae > Platygyra > Platygyra sinensis. The sequence goes on along the minus strand of JAHPZR010043377.1, from coordinate 51,557 downwards.
TATTGTTGCTTGTTAAATATAATGTATTTTCATTTGGATATCTAGTTAATGATTCAATCTTATTAGTTACCACAAAATCTATTTTTGAAGCTGTCCCTCCCATGCGTGGAGCATTTGTATTTTTACTTGTGATCCCACTGTGGGGATTTTGTATGCACCTGCTGCCCCACAGTGGGGGCATTTGCAACAACCTTACGGAAACAAAATGTCAAATGCCCGCCAAATTACTGGGGTCCTGGGCAGGGTTCGGGCAGAAAGAGCCAAAATATTTCATTTCATTTGATGAACAAATTTTTGTGCCTAGCAAATCTGCTGGGTTTAGTAAAGTCACTCCTTCCATGGTCTCATAGGGCAGCCAGAACAATATACGTGTCTCTCGGGGTCTCTCGGTGAATAAATTATTAATGGCAAACCGGATAAGTACGCTTACACGCCAACGATCAAGAAGTAATAATCTACGACGCGAATGCACACGTGATTATCTCGGCTGACATGAAAATCTTACCTGACCTGGTTTTCCATACAAAATTCCTTTTTCACTTCTTCTATGTTCCTTTGGTGGAAGGTGTTTCTTCCAAACAACTTTCTAAACTCGTAAATTCGGCCGCCATTTTTTACCAGGTCACGCAAGAACGACCTTGATTGACCGATTGGTACTCGGGAAAGAGTCTGGGATCGAACAAGGTAACATTTTGCTACTAACCAGAGTTAGGAGGAGTTGAGAAAGGTATTCATGTCCCTTTTCTGTACCACAGCTTAAAAAAATGGGAAATTTTTCTGTCCATTGGTTCTTATGAGTTGGGGATAGGTGTTACATATACACATAAGTGCGTGGGGAGGTTAAAATAACTCATGTGAAAAACAATTTAAATATTTTAATTCATCAGTCACATGAATCATTCCATCGATCACTGCATTGCGTCACTTCGCGTGCGCTGTGGTGAGGGCTGTGTTGTCACTGACTGGAGATAATAATATTGAAATTTTTATTTTTTCACATGCACACATATACACTGTGTATACACACACATATATATTTTCATCTCATAGAAACAATCATGGACAGCAAATTTTCCCATTTGTTTTTAAAGGGGCTTTGGTACAGAAAGGGAATGAATACCGTTCACAGAAAGCCATACTCGGTTATACAAATGTTACCGTTGTCACCAGGTAAGTGTCCCGAGGACGGACGTCAGCGCAGTACATCGGGCATGGGGGAGGCTGGGGACGTGCTAAGCAGTCGTACTGCGGAACTTAAAAGTGTGTGACCTTGGACGGAAGTGCGGTACGGGTAGAAGTTGTGGAGAAACACCGTCCACCAAAGGAACTAGAAGAAGTGAAAAGGATTTTGTATGGAAAACCAGGTCAGGGAGTAGATTTTCATGTGCCAGCCGAGCTAATCACGTGTACATTCGGTCGTAGATTATTACTTCTTGATCGTTTGCGTGTAAGCGTACTATACCGGGTTTGCCATTAATATTTATTCACCAGGGAGACCCCGAGAGGACACGTAATTGTGCTGGCTGCCCTATGAGACCATGGAAGGAGTGACTTTACTAAACCCAGCAGATTTGCTAAGCACAAAATTTTTCATCAAATGAAATGAAATATTTTGGCTCTTTCTGCCCGACCCCTGCCCAGACCCCAGTATTTGGCGGGCATTTGAATTTTTGTTTCCGTAAGGTTGCAAATGCCCCACTGTGGGGCAGCAGGTGCATACAAAAATCCCCACAGTGGGATCACAAGTAAAAATACAAATGCTCCACGCATGGGAGGGACAGCTTCAAAAATAGATTTTGTGGTAACTAATAAGATTGAATCATTAACTAGATATCCAAATGAAAATACATTATATTTAACAAGCAACAATATGATCAGTAGTTATTAAAGAAGTGTACCGAAGGTTTCATTGACCTTCTAGGCACACAACTCTTCCCATGAAGATAGTCAATCATGCTGTTACTTAGCTTCTTGCACCAAAGACCAACATAAATGAGGGTGTCAATGGGGTTAACTGTCTAGCATATAATGGTGTTTTTTTGCTATCGTAACTGTATAAACCACAAAATATGAACTGACTAGCGCATAAAACATGTCCGACTTTTCGCTGTATAAGACATAATTTTAGGATACAATGTAATTTTTAGTTTACTTTGAGCTCGTCTAACACTTCTGGAAACCATTTATAGTCTTTATACCATCATATTTCGACTGTCATATGTCCTGTTGGAGTTTGCCTCCTATTTGTAACATGCTCCGAGCTCTGCCTGCGGTTCCAGGTTCTCTCTTCACTTCCTTGCAAACCTGGTGAGCCATTAGCACTGCAGAGCAAATTCCTCTTACGGTTATTATGGCGAGTGCAATTACATATTCAGCAGTAAAGACGTTGTTTCCATTTAGAACTACCCCATTTAAGTAGGCTGCCACCCAGTTAATAGATATAGCCCAAATTTTCATGCGCCATTCGGCGGGCCATATTTACAGACCTTCTCCAATATCTGTAATTAAAATTTTTACTGGAGGTTCTGCAACAACCATTCTCGAACGGTTTCGCGCAAGACTTTCTTTTGTGGGGTTGGACTTAGGCAGCTCCCGGGGAGTCCCAGAACAATTGGGCTTGGAGTGTGCCGACCACAGGGTCGCAAAAACCCTTACAACCTATTTATGCCCAAATTTAGCTACTTTCGCTACCCTATCCAATAATCTGAACAAAAAAAAATCGATGGTGCATTAAAATCACCAAGACACTTTAATCAATACCCGGTTTCAGACCTGCCTTACGGTTTGTTACCTTACTTTTAGTATTTAGTGTACCGTTTTTGGCTGAAACATTTAATGATAATTCAGTCAACGGTCCTTGAGAGATGGCATGTATTCCCAGCCCAGAATACTGAATGGTGCAATAGGCCGGTAGGTAAGGCTGCCTACGACCAGTGGCCCTCTCGGCGCGGAGCTTATCCCGGATTTCGTAGCATGAGGGACTTAGGAGAATTTCTAGTCCCCCATGAATGGGTATGTTAATCCATCCCATTTTGTACTCATTTGGTACTGTAAGGGTAAATGGGTCAATCCTAAGCTGGGACCGGAGCCAGCGCACCATAGAGGCCTTTGCTCTCCAATTACGTCATTTTAATAACTCTAAATAACGTGATTTGTCTCAATCATGACTTAATTTGCAAATGTAAGAATCGATCCAAACCTCACAAATTTAGCTGCCAGACTAATTTCGCGTTTTTTACTGTTTACTGATAACATTATTTTCGAACAGTTTACTGACCAATGGCTTATTTTTAGCTGTTTTACTGACTTCAGCTTAACTCCATTGACACCCCATAAATTTATTGGAGTGTTATGGGGCACAAACGAGTTTTCCAATGCATGTTTCTAATCAATTACGCCTATTAATTAAGAAATAGAAAACATGTACCGTGTTTTCTATTTAACAATTAGATTATGAGCTCGAGATTTCTATGAGGCGATAGTTGATGGAGGCGAAGGCCAAATCAACTATCACCTCATAGGAATCGAGAGCGAATAATCTAATTGTTTTAGTAGAATTCTAACTGAAATTAACGCAAATAATGGTTTAAAATGATTTTCCCATGCATTATTGAACTTTACCCTAAACAAAGTTGCACGTATCGAACTGTCCTTGGCAAATTTGCAGTTGTTTACGCGTGTACCCGCTTTTTCAATATTTTCAAGTTTTTAAAGTCAAGAAAACCGTAAATGTGCTTCTTTTAGCCTTCTCAGACCCGTTTACATCTAAAATTCCTTCCAAAACTTCGGAAAAAACTATAAAAAACATCGCATTTCGTAGACGACCGGCAGCCATGCTTGCACTCTAATGGCTGATAGTATACGAGTGGCTCAGCCAATCAGATTGCAGCAATTGCATTAGTATACTAGTAGAATTCTACTAATGGGTTACAGAAACAAGAGTGGAAGTTTGTGAGAACAAAGAAATGCTGTGGGAACACAAGCTGAAGTCAAGTGTTTCCAAGCTCTCCCAAAACTTTCATAAGCGTTTCTATAATGCACGAAGAACATGTTTTTCTATTTCTTTTAGAAAAACACTGTGAAGAGAAAAAAAACAACGTGACTGTTACATATAACTCTAGGCTGATTATCAAAATGTTAATTCTCTTTTCTCACGCCATCATTATGTCAACACACTTGTGATAGCTCTGTGTTTCTATTAAAGTTGACACAATTTTTGGACCAATCAGTGTGTGGTATTTTGTTAGAAACTGTTTTTCTAAATTTATTTATTTTATTAGCCTGAGATAAAATGTAAATTTGTTTTAAAATAAGCACCTGTGGGTATTGTATATTTTGGTCCAGGTGAACACTGTCCTCTCTCCAGAATTGGAGAAACAATGACCATATTGTGCTGTTTTGCAAGCTAATGAAACAAAAGAAAAAACTTTCACATAAACACTATGTGCTGCTAAAAAAAATAATATTTATATTATAATAATTATAACCCCAAAAGAAAGCCTCTTTTGGCTGGGACTCTACATAAAAAGGCAAAAAAAGATTTTGAGTAGCTATAGGTGACTTATTCATTGTTGTCATTCTTGTGCATTTTAAAGCTTCATATAATAACTCTGTGAGAAACAACAGCTTGAACACTGGACTAAGAAATTATTCTGAGGTTGACTATGCACATATTTTTCAAACCATGTCAAATCTGCAGGTAATTCAGAAAAAAAACTAATTTAAATGTTTCAGAGTTGGCATAATGTCCTCTGGATGTTGGAGGCATACTTATATTTAGATTTAGATTCTCAATTGCAGGGAGAACAAAACACTTGATGGTACAGGCCATTATAACATTGTGAGTTTTGACTTCCTTTGAGATTCACTGTTCCTACTGTTCCTAAGTGAATGCTTACTGAGAAACAAAAAAAAACAACAACAAAACTCTCTGACATTTCCCAGGTATATCATCTAATGAAGGCTGGTTTAAGCATAAGCTGACTTGGGAGATACAAATCTTAAGATGTTGATAAATAGCATCTTTTGTTTACTAAATTTCTTGACAAAGGTGATTGAGCTTGACTTACTTGACTTAAACCCTTTCATCCTGTGGGGGACACTTTTGCTCGGGTATGGACAGAAATCAAAATTTTGAATTTTTGGATGAGAAAGTCACCTACGACTTTACAAGGCTTTTTGTGTTTTTTCTTTTTTCCCACCTTTCCTTTTTCACCTTCTCTTATCTTTTTGCTGCAGTGATTGATCTTCTACTGCACCTGCTTCTAGTTCAAAACATTCTTAGAACACATCATCAAGATGGGCAATTTTTACCGTAGAGTAGCCACATGTAAGTCACAGAAAATTTTGCTCTGAATTTTTCACTCAAATGCCTGAGTATTTTCATGCATATTTCAGACTCTGGGTATCATTGGAAAAATCTTTTCCTACTGCAGAAGTTGAGTATAACTGATGCAAATTTTGGTCAAAGGCAATGAAGTCAAACGTGGAACAAAGGTCAAGACTTGTCATGGCCGGTTACAGGTGGCACGGGAGTCAATGGGTTAATTAAGGAAGTCTCTCCATCCCTCTCTGTAATGTGACTTTCTCTCCAACTGCTGCCAGTTGAAGCCTGTGCCCCTCATCTCCCCTTCCACCGACCATCGCCAGCTGTTCCTTGGCGTGATGGCTTGATACAGTTTACATGGCTGTATTGTCTCTGCATATGTTGCTTAATATGCTTGTCGGGTAGAGAAAAACCGGATAAATATCAGTATCTGGGCAACTGCGCACCTACCCCTCCCCTAGCCAACAGTAACACTAACTTATTAACTTATTACGGTATGACATGTTGGGATAGGCGAGGGATAGGTGCGCAGTTGCCCAGATACTGATATTGATCCGAAAAACCTGCCTTCACCAACTGCAATTTTATGCCATATACTTCACATCTGTTGTTTCAGACTAGCCCAAGAAATTCACTAAATCTTCACAGTTCCCTACATAGAAATACCTGATTGGATATTCCTAACTCTGGGGACCACTCACCCCCCTATTTTGGGTAAAAGAAGAAAAAAATCACAGAAATAAGAAAAGCCGGCAGCAGGGAGAGCAAAACAAAACTGGGCCCCAAAGGTCTGGATCTGCCTGAGTGATGAACTTACTTCCTGACAAAGTTTAATAGTGGGGCCATCTTGTGCTGATTCAGCAAACTCTGTCCATGGATGCTTTCACGTGTACAGAAAGCAAATGGCATGGCTGTTGACCATAACAGCAGAAGGCATGTTTATAAATAAATGCTTTAAAACAGACTTGAAGCCATCAACTGAATAGTGTTCAAACATCTAAATTTTTACTTACTCCAACATTCTTGAAAACAGATGACATTGACTCCACACAGGGCTGCAGTCTCTGTAATTTCTTTTATTCTTCCATGGAGAGCTGACAGCTGTTAAAAAGACACAAAAATTTCACCATTTATATTGTTCATCACTGCATACATACATAAAAAGTTATAGAAAGGAAACATTACACAATGTCAATATTGTAACAGATTCTCATCCCTAGAGGCTGCAGTCCTTTTGTTCATCACCAAGAACTGAGATGTCAGATGCCATTACATGAATTTTTTGAGCATGCTCTGGAGACTCATTTGATTGAAGCCAATCAAATTTAATAAACAAATAAAGAAGCTTCGCCTGTGTATTACACTGTGATAAAACACGACAGGCATTTGAAAACATGAGCGAAAAGTAGAAAACATGAGCTGTAGGCGAGTGTTTTCTACATTCTGAGTGTTCTCAAATGTCTGGAGTGTTTTATCACAGTGCAACACATGGCTCAGACTTCTTCCTTTGCTTTATGATACAGATTTTATGTGTGCAAAACAATAAAACACTCTTTTTCTATGTTTCATTCTCTGATAAAACATGGGTTTTTGACCAATCAGAGCATACACAGGGTTCTTCCTATCTATATTATAATGAAGTTTATCACTGGAAACTGGAGTGAGAACACTGCACCACCAAGATTAAGAACTCATCTTTTAGGAGAACTTTTTACTAGGTAACTTATTTATTCATTAGTCACTTAGTTAGTTACGTAAATGTTACTAGGTAGTTAGTGGTTAGTTAGTTAGTATGTTCATTACAAAGATTTATTATTCTTAGTCTTTATTCTGATTTTTACACCTCAGTTATTTTATTAGTTAGTTTACTTTACTTGTGTTTTAGATGTTCAAACTACGTTTTTTATTAATTTTTATTGGTAAGATATTTTAAAATCATTGTAACACGCTATTGGATAGTGATAGTAATAGTGCTATATATATACAGTAAAAGTATAATAATTATAATTATTATTGACACTTATTGATATTGTGGTTTTACATGATCAATAGCATAATGAGATTAGTCCTAGGCTATGCAATAAAATTTGCTATATCATTATCATTATCATTATCATTATCGTTATTATACTGTGCTTTACTTTTTCAGTTAATCATCTCGTTGTTTTAGATCTTAAGCTTTATTAAAGTGAGGGCAACCTCAAACTAATGAATTTTGATCTGCTCACCTGGTTTGCCAGCGGGGCAGATGTGGGTAACACTATTTTATTCTGAACAGCTCCAATCCTCACAACACGAGGCCTTCGGAGTTGCTCTTCCTTGACCTCAAACTTGTATCCTGCCAGTTCAAAATTTCCTTCCTCTGCCAATTTCAATGCTGTTTCTGGTAGCTCCAATTTACTATCCAGGAAAAAAAACATGATCATATTTATTTTGGCTCCATATTAAACCAGAAACATTTTTCAATCACACCAAAAAGGGCGAATATTTCATAATTACTTGCTGATATTTATGGCTCTGTCAATTCCAAGCCCACTCATCCCTCTGGGACATTTTCTTGCAAAGGGCTGCCCAGGGCTGGGACATTTGACAATTTAGTCAAAGGCAGACAGCTCTACAGTCATTAATAACAAACATCGAAAGTATTAATCCTATGTAAAGAACGTAATGTATATTAAAGTTAACCCATGCATTGGAAACTCGTTTGTGCCCCATCAACACTCCAATAAATTTATGAGGGTGTCAATGGGAGTTAAGCTGAAGTCAGTAAACAGCTAAAAATAAGCCATTTAGTCAGTAAACTGTTCGAAATAATGTTAGTCAGTAAACAGTAAAAACGGAAATTAGTCTGGCAGCTAATTTGTGAGGTTTGGATGATCTACATTTGCAAAATAAGTCATGATTGAGACAAAGTCAGTTTTAGAGTTATTAAAAATGACGTAATTTGGAGAGGCAAAGGCCTCATGGTGCGCTTGACTCCGGGTCCAGCTTAGGCTTGACCCTTTACCCTTACAGTACCAAATGAGTACAAATGGGATGGATTAACATCCCATTCATGGGGGACTAGAAATTCTCCTAGTCCCCTCATGCTACGAAAACCGGATAAGCTCCGGCCTGAGAGGGCCACTTGGCTCGTAGGCAGCCTTACCTACCTGCCTATTGCACCATTAGTATTATGCTGTGGACTACTATGCCCATCTCTCAAGACCGTTACTGAATATCATTAATGTTTCAGCCAAAACGGTACACTAAATACTAAAAGTAAGGTAACAAACCGTAAGGCAGGTCTGAAACAGGGTATTGATTAAAGTGTCTGGTGATATTAATACACCATCGATTTTTTTTGTTCAGATTATAGATAGGGTAGCGAAAGTAGCTAAATTTGGGCATAAATAGGGTAAGGGTTTTGCGACCCTGGTCGCACACTCCAAGCCAATTGTTCTGGGACTCCCCGGGAGCTGCCTAAGTCAACCCAAAAAAGAAAGTCTTGAGCGAAACCGTTCGAGAATGGTGTTGCAGAACCTCCATAAAAATTAATTACAGATATTGGAAGTCTGTAAATATGGCCCGCAAATGGCGCATGAAAATTGGGCTATATCTATTAACTGGGTGGCAGCCTACTTAATGGGGTAGGTCTAAATGGAACAACGTCTTTACTGATGTAATGTAATTGCACTCGCCATAATAACCGTAAGAAGGAATTTGCTCTGCAGTGCTAATGGCTCCCAGGTTTGCAAGGAAGTGAAGAGAGAAACCTGGAACCGCAGGCAGAGGCTCGGAGCATGTTACAAGATAGGAAAGGGGCAAACTCCAACAGGACATATGACAGTCGAAATATGATGGTATAAAGACTATAAATGGTTTCCAGAAGTGTTAGACGAGCTCAAAGTAAACTAAAAATTACATTATCCTAAAATTATGTCTTATACGGCTAAAAAGGCGGACATGTTTTATGCGCTAGTCAGTTCATATTTTGTGGTTTATACAGTTACGATAGCAAAAAAACACCATTATATGCTAGACAGTTAACCCCATTGACACCCTCATTTATGTTGGTCTTTGGTGCAAGAAGCTAAGCAACAGCATGATTGACGATCTTCATGGGAAGAGTTGTGTGCCTAGAAGGTCAATGAAACCTTCGGTACACTTCTTTAATAACTACTGATCATATCAATTGTTGCTTGTTAAATATAATGTATTTTCATTTGGATATCTAGTTAATGATTCAATCTTATTAGTTACCACAAAATCTATTTTTGAAGCTGTCCCTCCCATGAGTGGAGCATTTGTATTTTTCTTGTGATCCCACAGTGGGGATTTTGTATGCACCTGCTGCCCCACAGTAGGGCATTTGCAACCTTACGGAAACAAAATGTCAAATGCCCGTCAAATACTGGGGTCTGGGCAGGGTTCGGGCAGAAAGAGCCAAAATATTTCATTTCATTTGATGAACAATTTTGTGCTTAGCAAATCTGCTGGGTTTAGTAAAGTCACTCCTTCCATGGTCTCATAGGGCAGCCAGAACAATATACGTGTCTCTCGGGGTCTCTCGGTGAATAAATATTTGCAACCGGTAAGTAAGCTTACACGCAACGATCAAGAAGTAATAATCTACGACCGAATGTACACGTGATTATCTCGGCTGACATGAAAATCTTACCTGACTGGTTTTCCATACAAAATCCTTTTCACTTCTTCTAGTTCCTTTGGTGGAAGGTGTTTCTCCAAACAACTTTCTAAACTCGTAAATTCGGCCGCCATTTTTTACCAGGTCACGCAGAACGACCTTGATTGACCGATTGTACTCGGAAGAGTCTGGGATCGAAAAAGGTAACATTTTGCTACTAACCAGAGTAGGGAGGAGTGAAAGGTATTCATTCCCTTTTCTGTACCAAAGCTTTAAAAACAAATGGGAAATTTTGCTGTCCAATTGTTTCTATGAGATGAAATATTACTTCGAATTAAAATAACTCCATGTGAAAAAAAAAATTTCAATATTATTATTCTCAGTCAGTGAACACCATGCCCTCCTCCCTAGCGCACGCGAAGGACTCATGCAGTGATTCGATGGCATGATTCATTGAAGTTGTCCTGAATTATAATGCATAGTGCAAAGCTCAGCGAAAAAGGACGCTTCACAGGCGTAGCCAAAAGGAATCTAACCTCTCTCTACTTGGAAACGTCCTCTTCAATTTTTAATGAAGTGAATTTTGAGATGTCTTGACGAATCCCGAGGGGCGCTGCCTAAAAAAGTGACGTGGCGCGCCAAATTGCGAAATTTGACAAATAAACCTTGAAATATTTGTCGAAAGACCGCAACGTTACCTGGACAGCGAAAGACGATTGAGTTTACCGTGTCTAATAAAGTTATCCTATCCTATCCTATCCTAAGACAGCGTTCCTTTTGAGTAAGAACGCTCAGTAGTTCTTAGAAACGCGTATCTTTCGTTTCAAGTGGCATGGCTTCTGTGATGGAAGAGATAGGAGCGAGATTGATGTGGAAACCTAGGCCTGATCGATCGACCAACCTTCACGATTTTCAGTCAGTCGTGAACGAAGCGTTTGGCTTGGATTTAAGTGAGTTAATTTTTTATTTTTATTCAATTTACATTTTGTTTACAACTTCATTTGTACCGTAGTACTTACAGTTTGAAGTGTGACTTCCTTTCAACAACAGTCGGACGAAGTTTGTTGAAATAAAAAATAGATATATTCTTTAGCGTAGAGGTTAGGTGTTATTATCTGTACTTTGCCTGACCATCTGGATCTCCAGTTGTCAACTCTTGTAGTATTTCAAGAGACTCAAATATAGCCAGAAAAAGCTGTATACACCCCCAGACACACCCCCATAAGCTACTCTCTCATAATGGAAGGATTAATAATTGAGAGATTAAGCATGATGTCATGTCAAATGACAAATGGCAAGAATGATACTTTTGCTGTCTGTCTTCAGCTGTTTGTACAGTAAAGTGAAAATATTTGTCTCTTTTCTATTTTAAATAAAAAGTCAGAGGTAATCTTTGCCGTTTGCTGTCTACCATAAAGGTCATGCTTAAACTTTCTTATGTCTGATTGTGAAACTAAAAAAATAAGATTAGCTTAAATTCCAAACACAGGTGAACTCCTAATCAATAGGAGAAACATTTCTGTTATGTTTGGGTCATTCACTGATAGTCAGGGCTGTAGCTAGTAATCAGTGAACCAAGGCAATTTCCTCCATCCAGGTCCCACGAGACATTAGGTATGTTAAAAAATATATAAAAGAAGTCTTTTTGTCCTTAGTAAGAATTTTAGTTTGTTTACGCCTGTTAGTATGTGGTGATTTATTCAATGACTGGTATTATCCATCCTTTGAACAACTTCCAGGTTGGTATAAAGCTCAGACAGATTGATAAGCTGTAATTTATTTGTGCAGAGCTAGTAGGGCTAGGGGGGCTTAAGCCTCCCCCCCCCCCCCCCAACCCAAATTCATGTAAAAAAATCATAAAATAATTAACAATTGTTCACTGAAGTGGAGGTGGATAGTGTTGTGGATATTTATTGAGCCGCAAAGCGGGGCGAGGTAAATATCCACCACTTTCACCGACACTGAGGTGAATAATTGTTTTAGTATATACCACACAAGCTGAATAACTAGCAGCCCAAAGAGGAACTTTATTTGTGACAATATGCCGACAAAAGTCATTTTGTTTTTCTTCGGCTGCTCGGAGGTGAATAGTACTTGGCTAATCACCTCCAAGCTAGCCAATCAGGGCACGTGAAAAGCACTTTTCACTTGTGTGGTATATACTAATAATTATTACAAATATCTTCAGACCCCCCACAAGTTAGCATGTATAGCGATCGCTCTTAAGCCCCCCAAATTCAAAATATGCTCTGCCTCTCTGTAATATTATTTAAATGTAAATGGTTTTGTATATAGAAAGTTAAAAAATTCTGCCTTTGAAGTTCCAAGATATTGAAATTACCAAATGGTTAACTGACTCACCAAAGACATCAAAATTTTCATGATTGTGCCTTGTTCAACGTCTTAGGTTTGGCTTATGAAAAGTTTTCATCCTTAATTACTGGGACTAACAATCGTGTACTAACTTTGATACCAGATATAAAGGTGATTTTAAAATTGCAGGCTACCTTGTTACTGTGCATACAGAAAAATTTGATTTTATAGTTATAAATAAAAACTAAATACCGTATCTGCTCTTTTGAAATTATGCTTACAGAAACTTATAAAGAGTTGTGGAAATGGAGTGTCACTCATTATGCAGATTTCTGGGAGATGTTTTGGAAATATACAGACATTGTCCATTCTCAACCATATGAAGAGGTATTACATTAAGTAGCCTGCGAGCAGGTTCACGTTGGAGCGCAGGTGAGAATTGGAGCACAAGCGCGTGGCATAGCCACGAGCCCGAAATAGAGTGGCGAAGCCGCAAGACACTTTCTTGGCACCTCTTCACCAGACTCCTTCCGGCTGGATCGCTTTGCTCTTTGTCGCTCACGTGTGTGCTTCAAAGGTGAGCCTACTCGCAGGCCATACAGTTAGCTATGAGACAGTTAATTTATATATCTTTTCTTACCAGTATAAAGACATCATTCATTAAATATAAAAAAATCAGCTGTTTAGCTGGGCTTTGTGACATAATTTCCACTAATTTAAATTAAATGGAAATACCGGTACCAGAAGTGGAAAGAGCATGGAGAATGCAGGTAGATAATAAGGTGTGAAGGATAAGATAGCACCAGTTGTAGAAATGAATAATGTTAATTTTTTTTATTTCAATTAACAATTCTGGACCTGTCTGTATATCACCAGTACCATAGGTGTGGGAGCTTCCTGTAACAAATGTAATTAAATTATTTACAAATAATTCATAACTGGTTTTAGTCAACAGGAAACCAGTATCTAATCTGCAAGTGAGAAGTCTTTTGTTGTACAAATTTTTTAAATTCTAACAGAATAATTTATGAGTACTCAAAAGTGTATCAGGTTGTCTGAAATATAGCTGCAGTGCTATTCTATTAGGCGAGTAACATTTTTCATTCAAGGTTTTAGATCAATCTCAAGCGATGGCTGACATACCAGAATGGTTTCGTGGAGCTCGTCTTAATTTTGCAGAGAATCTTTGCGTTATGATGATGACAAAGTTGCATTATACACAACAGGTATGCAAACATTATTGGACCAAGTTCGTAATTAAATATAAACGTTCTGGCAGGAATTAATACCAATACCAAGCTATCTTACAGTAAGGACACTCGAACCGTGAACACTTGACATTTTTCTGTACATTTTTTTTTGACAATTAAGAAATAATGGCTCTTCTTATGATGTATAGCGTTACATGTTTCGCATTTTGTAAGTTTAAAAACATTGCATACTCTTATCAAAAGGTCGAGCCAGCATTCTATAGTCGCTAAAAAAAATGTACAAACAAATATCAAGTGTTCACGGTTCGAGTGTCCTCACTGTAAAGCAAGGTAAAGTTTTTGAGACTATAATTCTTCATTTTAACAATATGACCTCTCGATCTTGTAACCAATGCAAGGATTAAGGTAATTAAAGTTAGGTAAAGCCTGCATGAAAGCCAAGTGGCTCATCATGTGGGCTCCTATCTCTGGTTTCCTTAGCATAAAGCAACTAGGAGTATTTCTTCTCTGCTCTGGATGGGATGTTAGTTTATCTACAGTAGAGGGTTATTCCCCAGCATTAAATTTGCCAGTACCCATTTATACACCTGAGTGGAGAGAAGCACTGAGAGAGTAAAGTGTCTTGTCAAAGAACACAACACAATGTCTATGGCCTGTCGAGGGCTTGAACCCGCACCACTCGATCTCGAGTCAAGCACACTCTTACTATGAGGCTCCTGTGCCTCCCACAAAGTAAGGAGAGAGAACATAAAATAATAAAAAAACTCATAACAGACAAAAAGAACCTTTCTATTTTGCAGGAGAAGGACAAGTCATTAAAAGCATAACATACCATCAACTGAAGAAGAATGTAACCTTGTTAGCCTCTGCACTTAAAAATCTCGGTATCAAGAAGGAGACAGAGTTGTTGGTGTGTACAGCACAAGTTCATTTGAGTATTTTAGCACCAGGAAGTACATTGATATTATTGTTACTCAAAGGTTTATTTTCATCCTGTTGGTGGATAATTTTTTGATACAAACATAGAAAAGTTCAAATTTCCTGAGGTAGAATTGCAAGTGATTGATATTCAAGTATTCTTATTGCATGTGGAAATGCATGTTCAGGGAAGACTTTTTATCTAGTGCCATAGAACAGGAAAGGTTTCCTGCACAGTTGACAGATTTTGCTTTTCCCATTAATTATCCAGTAATCTGTGATGTCTTCCTCATAATTTTAATGATTCTGTTTTCTAATTGCTTCAAGAACTGGCTGTATTTGCAAACAATCCTAAATTAACGTCCTTCTTCTGTCTTCCATTCAAGGTTATATTCCCAACTGTGCCTTAGCTGTGGAAGCCATGTTAGCCACTGCCAGTCTGGGAGCTGTATGGAGTTCTACTTCACCAGATTTTGGTGTCACGGTAGTTACTAGTTCATGACTTTTGGTATAGTCCCACCCCTAATAACTAGTGGATACCTGTTAAGTGGCAGCCTCTATTAGATGGCCAGTAGTCAAAGCTAGTCCCGATGAGGGATTTTTTATTGTGTTTATCTCTACAAAGCAGGCAATCCCTTTTAAGCGGCCAGTATCCATTTTCCTGGGTGTGGCTGTTTAATAGTGGGTTGAACTGCATTTGTTTAGACCTGCTTTTTTGTTCAGGGGATTCATCAAGGGCCAGGCACTAGCAAATTGACCAGCCTTGTGGATGATTTTGCTTGCCTGCGGGTTCACCATCTTGAGGAAAGTTTTTGTTATAAGGAGGTTCTGTTCAAAAATTTTTACCTGCCTGTAAATACCAGCGACGGTACCCTCTTGCTGTTAGCCTGCATAGCTTGGCAGTTTTTTAAGCAATTTGAGGGCGCTAGGAAAGTGGGAAAGCCGTGAGGAGCCTGGGAGACAGATAACTGAGAGACCACCTGCATGCAAGGATGACTGGCGCGCATTTTTTGTCAGTCCAGTACGTTGGCATATGGGCCATTGCCATTGGCTCAGAAGGCTAACACGTCAATTAAAATTTCCCAAGGGACAGCTCCAAGATACATGATCGAGCATCAGTGATTACAATGCAGATCTTCTGCACACAAACAGGAAATATTTGAGAACGGTTTGTCAAAAGCATTATCGCACCTCAAAATTCTTCTGGAATATCACGAAATTGTTAACTGCCAAACACGAGCAAAAAAAAAACGCATAAGCAATTGCCCTCAAGGGCGAGATGTGATCGCCGTTTCCCAACAGGCTTTCGCAAAACTGAGCATGATTTTTCCCGTGTTTCACTGTT
Organism: Platygyra sinensis; assembly: GCA_019787425.1. NCBI lineage: Eukaryota > Metazoa > Cnidaria > Anthozoa > Scleractinia > Merulinidae > Platygyra > Platygyra sinensis. The sequence goes on along the minus strand of JAHPZR010043377.1, from coordinate 35,817 downwards.
TGTGCTCACCAGACAAGAACTGTTGTCTACGAGAACCAGTATCGTTGTTATTAAACTGTTTATTGCTGAACTTCACAGCAATGGAACTGTCGTCTGAAGTTTTTCGTCCTTTTCTTGTTCGAGGTCTCCGATCCGGCAACTAAACAGTCATTGGCAATAGACATTTGCATCTGCTTGAATCATCAGGAATGTCAATCGCTTGCTTCTCTTTCTGCAGGCCCGATGAGATGAAATTATGAAGTCTTATTTTCCATGCACAGGCATGGCAATCACGATCATATCTGATCTTTCTAGACCAATTTCCGATTTCTGAAATCCTTTACGCTTTAAAGCCTTGAAAAAGATTTTGCATGAGAATGTTTAAATTCTCGAATGAGATCTTGAGCAGACAACAACAAAGTCTACAATTGAAGGCTTCGGTGGAAAAAGGGCGTTAGGTTTTTTACTGAAAAGTGAACTTTGTCGAAAACGCTCCAAATTTCGCATGCAGTTTTGTTTCCGTGTGTCAAACAATGTTCTGCATGTTTTTTCCCTGAAGTTTGCTTCCTTTTTGAGATATTACGTATGCAAAAAAACACATTTTTCCAAGGGCATCCTCTGGGGACCTTTTGTTGAATGGAAAACAAAAGAAACCTTTTGTTTCGCTAAGCGATCAACTCACTATAATACCTTAAGCTCTTACTACTGCTTCGTTAGCACAAGCGGATGAGGCGCTGAACGGGCCAGATTCGAATTTGTTTTGCCGTGACACCGGTTCGACACGAGGTCGCTCAATTTTTTTTTTCGCTCTGTTCCTTTTCTTTTTTCAAAAATGAAGATATCTATTTTAAAAAAAATGCGTATACAGCGGGAATCTGGAGAGATTTTTTTATACAGCTTATTGTGACGTGAGACAACACGTGAATTTCGATCGAGCGTCAAAGCAAAGAGAAGTGATGCATGATGCAGTACAGCTCTTTCGACTAATATCTTAAGCATTGTTTTTAAGTACCTTGTAGCCTGCCTGGTGGTTGATAGGCATCATAAAGCCTTGATAACCCTTAAGTCACCAGCATGTTTTAAAGAAGCAAAACGTGTTCTGTAACTTCCAATGCAACTGATATCAGCGGCAAGTCAGTTATCAGCGTTCGAAGTCAGGTCGATCCAGGCAGCAAAGTCCAAGAGCAGTTCTTGCCCAAGAATAAAACCCTGTCGTGAGTTGTGGCCCATTTGCCAAGCGTTGCTAGCTTCAAAGTTTGGAAAATGAGAACTGCTTTTAGACTTATAAAATTTTTCTTGCATCATCCTCCATGTTTACCCGCGCACGAGGTGTAACAGAACCTTCCCGGCATGCATTTCGATCACGTTCGGCAAGACAAGCCAAGACAAGACAAGACAAGACAAGACTCCGTAAATCACAATAATATTTAACTAATTACAGAGCGTGTTTTTTTCCTTTTTTATTCCAACATAATAATGGCCAACAAGAAGCGATCGATTGATTCAAAACATAGATCTGTGATCCAGGTTGCGTTGATTTTACTTCAAATCGGCATGATTTGTAGTGTTTTAAACTTCTGGGATCAGGGGCCATGCAGATGTAAGGAGAGAGACCTGTACGTTGCACAGAAGGGTTAATCTGTTAATCTGTCAGCCCTACATTTTTAAGCTTATACGTTGCAGGCAGTTAAAATGAAATAGAGATAGTTGCTGTGACGCTTTAAAGTGAAATCAACATTTTAACCTATTTAGGCCCGAAATCGACGTTTTCGAGTTTACGTGCTGGGTGAAATGAACAGCTTGCTGGATTTGAAGTGAAATCAACATCCTTGCCGTCATGCCTTAACGCGAAATCGCGTAAAGTGAACTGGCTGTAATTTGAGTGAAATTAACGTCTTTGCGGTCGCGTGATAACGTGAAATCACAATTTTAACGGTTTTAAAAACCTGAAATCAACATTTTTTAAGGTTACATCTTGATTGTTCTCCTTGGCCTAACGCTGCACTAACCCTAACGCGTCCTGACCTTAACTCTAACGTTATCCGAAGCGCTAACCCTAACAATGAAGCGCTAGCGCTAACCCTCGGCAATAACCCTCACCCTTCAACGCTAACCCTAGTTTCAAGCGGTAACACTAAACGTTAACTCTAAGCCTAACCTTGTTCCGTAACCCTAGTTTCAAGCGGTAACCCTAGTTTCAAGCCGTAGCCCTAAGCGTTGACTCTAAGCCTAACCTTGTTTCGTAACCCTAGTTTCAAGCGGTAACCCTAGTTTTAAGCGGTAACCTTAGTTTCAAGCCGTAGCCCTAAGCGTTAACTCTAAGCCTAACCTTGTTCCGTAACCCTAGTTTCAAGCGGTAACCCTATTTGAAGCGGTAACCCTAGTTTCAAGCGGTAGCCCTAAGCGTTAACTCTAAGCCTAATCTTGTTCCGTAACCCTAGTTTCAAGCGGTAACCCTAGTTTCAAGCGGTAGCCCTAAGCGTTAACTCTAAGCCTAACCTTGTTCCGTAACCCTTCAACGCTAGCCCTAGTTTCGAGCGGTAACGCTAACCCTAAGTAAAACCCTAACTAAGGGTTTAAGTCCTTGCGGTGGCGTGATAATGTGAAATCAAATTTTTAAGTCTCTGTAAATGACCTGATATCAACATTGTCTAGCTTGCGCATTGCGGGAAATTAACATCTGGCTGTAATTTGAGTGAACCGAACGTCTTTGCGGTCGCACGTTAACGTGAAATAAAAGTTTTAACGGTTTTAACCTGACATCAACACTTTTTGAGGTTACACGTTGCAAAAGATCAATATTTTGCTGGATTTTAAGTGAAATTACCGTCTTTGCGGTCATGTGCTGACGTGACAACAAATACAGGGTTTTTTGCATACGTAATATCTCGAAAACGAAACAAACTTCAGCAAAAAAACATGCAGAACATTGTCTAACGCACCTAAACAAAACTGCATGCGAAATTTGGAGCGTTTTTGATAAATTTCATTTTTGAGTAAAAAACCTAACGCCCTTTTTCCACCGAAGCCTTCAATTATCGTTTATACTTCCCTCGATTCCTCCTTCGCAGCCATCTAGCGAACACCACATCCGATCGGATAGTTTTGTTTTGATAGACCAGTGTCACATTAACTTGTTCCAGCCAAGTTGGCTGGAAGTTTCCACGCTTTGATTAGCTGTTGATACGATTCACAAAATCTGTCATCGGGTTGTCAAAGTAAGTAATAGGAGCGGCAATGAAAAATAAGGGTCATCCTGGCAGGCAGTTCCTCGCTGCTTCGCAGCTCGTTTTTGCAGCTTTGCTGCTTTGTGTATTCGCGTTCAAATTGCTTAAACCGCCAAGCTACGCAGGCTATGTTGCTGTAAGCACTGATGAACCCAGCCCCTGTTAGTTATCCTGTGATCAGGCGTAACTTGTATAACTACTCAAGTCAGTAAAGAGGCCAAGGTACTGACATCAACATTCTTGAATCTTTTCAGGGTGTGCTGGATAGGTTTACCCAAATCAAGCCAAAGGTTATTTTTTCAGTGGAAGCAGTCAGATACAATAGTAAAATACACAACCACTTGGAGAAACTGACTCAAGTAGTGAAAAGTAAGAAAGCTATTTCGATAGTTTTGTTTCATAGTATTTCTACTTCATTAAATTTTGTCATAAAGATTGTAGTACCTTAGTATTATTATTATTATTATTATTATTATTATTATTATTATTATTATTATTATAGGATGTAGGCATTTTATTCATCACAATTGTATAATCATACCACTTGTTTTTTTGACTCCTTAATTTCGTTTTTTTTAAAGTGTATTTTTACTGATTATGAGAGATAAATAAAATTATTATTATTATTATTATTATTATTATTATTATTATATAGCAGTAAAAAACGTCTCTATGCCATATACAATAAAAGCAACACGAGGCACCGCAGCGTAGCCCATGAGCTAATCAGTGAATAAAATAGAAACAATCTAAAATTACCGCTAAAAACTGAAATTCATTATAAAACCTATTAAAACTGTTAGTTGATATTATTATTTAGCAGTAAAAACGTCTGTATGCCATATTTTATTATTATTATTATTATTATTATTATTATTATTATTATTATTATTATTATTGTGAGCTTTATTGGTAAGATCATCAGTGTGTATATCAACATCATTGCAGGCACAGCCAAGGCAATGTGGACTAGAGTAGTAATTGTACACATTGTATAAATGAATATAAATCTAAAATAATGAAAAGTAACGAAAAATACACTCTTGAATAAAATAAAACATACTAATTATTATTATTATTGTTGTTGTTGTTATTTTAAGTTAAATTAGTTAACAAAAAAATGAAACATAAATTTAAAAATTAAAAGATAAATCGTATTTTGTTAAATACATTTCAGACCTTCCTGAACTAGAAAAAGTTGTTGTGATGCCTTTTGTTAGAGAAGCAGATGAAATTGATCTCTCTGAAATTCCTAACTGGTGAGCATGAGACTATTAATTTTTTTGCTGTGAATATTTCCAAATAAATCTGTTTCAGTCTATACCCAGTTAGTAGTGTGCTTCAGCACATGTATAGACATCTGTCACTTAACAAAGCCAAGATCTGTTAATTATGAAGTAAACATTATTACATAGTGATTTGAGCCTTTATGTTTACAAATATTAATTCTTGCTGTGAGGTGCAATGGTTAATGCATTAGGCCAGGTACAAATTAGAGACCCAGGTTCACTTGTGACCAGGCACAATTCTCTTGCGGTACCTCTCTCAATCCAAGAAATATTATTTGCAAGTTACAAATGATATCGGGCTCTTCTGATATCCCTATCATAAGAACATACCTTTGTGTGCTTTATGCATATTCAAGTTGTATTTTTAAATAGGTAGTTAAAACTAGCTTTCTTTTTTTTTGCTCCTAGTGTTTTGTTATCTGAGTTCACAAAGTTTGCAGATGAAGAGTCAGTTCTTGAGTTTGAACAGGTTCCTTTCAATCACCCTCTGTACATCATGTACTCCTCCGGAACAACAGGACCACCCAAGTGCATGGTTCATTCTGTTGGGGTGAGTTAAAAAATAGCTAACATTATACATGTAAAACGTCTTCCAGAAAAAAAAAACATACTCTCTCCACAGAAGGTATTGGAATTGTTACATGGGGGTTCTGAAAGACAAAAAAATTTAAAGAAATTATGAAGCTTTATAGAAATTCCCAGATGGGTGGGGGGTCTTAGAAAAAAATCCCTTTCATGGGGGAGGTATGGATATTTTCTGGAACTACAGAATGCAGCTTTTGATTCACAAATAAAATAACAAAAATTAAGGCCACTGTTACGAAAAATTGTTGCGTGACTTGGAACATTCGAGTATATGATAATTTGATCTAGAAGTTTCGTGTATATTTAATTAGTTTGTGTCGTGGTGACTAAGCAATTTATTTTAGTCGTTTATGTCTGCTGCTGTAAATCGTTTTACATTGTAATGTTACTTTATTTAGTGGAGCCGGAAAGTTCAAGAATCTTATGCTGTAAAGTATATATTAAGTAAATCGGTGTAGTTTTTAGATGTTTTTTTCACAGGAGCGTTAAGAGAGAATTATCTCGTGAGTCAGTAGTGTTTACTGAAGTGTGACAAAGGTCACGTGTAAAGTCTTGACAGAGGTCGTGTTTGTGGAAGTGTAACAGAGAGGTTACGTGGATATCTGGCAAGAGGCCGTGTTTATACAAGTTAGAGTGACAAAGGTCGTGTGTAAAGTTTAGCGGAGGAGTTTTTATTCAAGTGTAACTGACAAGCCTAGCGTGTGATTGTTGTGAAGTCTTGAGTGGAGTTACTGCATTCATCTGGAATAAATAACCTTGTTGTTGTTTCCGACATCCCTTCATTCTATTTAGACTACAAACTACCTGCCACTTAAAACATTGAACTTGCAACAGCCACACAAGACTGAATAATTTTTAAAAGACTGTTTAAGTGGACTTTGTACTGTCTCAGGATGTAAAGTTGAATTTGACACAAGTTGGCCTTTGCACAGCTGCTTGTAATATTGAAATTTTTTCCGGGTAAAATTAAATTGAAACTTTTGTAGCATGAAAAAAAATATTGATTGTCTTTAGTCAAAACCAAGGTAGATTTTTTGCAGCAGATATTCATCAATTTAAAATAACCCCTCATAGGTCAGAGAATCCTACTCATGTAGTTCAATTTTTGGTTTACCTTATAAGTTGCCAGTTCCAATACATAACATTAAATCTGTAATATGTTGTAAGCATTCAAGGAATGCAATGCATAGAGAAGGCACATTTATTTAGCTGCTCATCGCCTTTTTAGTGCAGAGTGCACTATTGGGATGGTTTGGGGGTTGACGCCGCTAACGCACTATGGAAATAAGGCACTAAGGCAATAAGGTGTAAACTTTAATGTTTGTTTAATTAATTAATTTCAATTAATTAATTAGCCTTGTTTTGAGCGGGTGGGGTAGGTACCTTTGATTGCTACGTAAAACGTACCATACTTACATAAGTTCTTCGTAACATCAGAAAAACTATATATGGTTCCAATATTCTCTGTTATCCTTGTGGTACTATTCTCTTAAGAACAAAAGCGATTTACACGAAGCGCATGCGCAGATGCGCAGATTGATTAGCGTTAGTGTTAACTATATGTTGGTCGATGCATTTCATGCACAATTATACACAAACGTTTAGTGCTTTTCCTTGCGTTGAACACAGTATGTAAGACGCATGCGCTCTAGCATTGTCAGCATGATACAATCCGTTTTCGAGTTCAGATTCACGCGTGCGATACCACACTCTCGTCTTAACGGCCAATAGCAGTCATATTTCGGTAATATCAGTTCCCCTTTTAGTGCAAAGAACGCTTTTGTGACAAACACTTCCGAGTTAACGGCATCAAATATTACTGTAGACACTTTGTGGTACTCATGCACGGAAACCGCAAATAAATTTAGTCAGTCTTTTATACTACAAAATTTAACAACATGATTAGACTTCCCAAAGCAATATTAAACCTCCCAGTTGCAATAATGTTGAAGATCCATCATGCCTATCCCCCCCCTCCCCCATTGCTTGCATTTTTGATGTCTTGCACTCAACATTCATTTTTTGGCAACTAGAATTTTGTATTTTCAAGTGTTTATATAATGATCAAATCAATGTGCATGCTCTGATTGGTCAATCAGCTATGGTTTATTGTGCCAGTTAACTCATAGAAAATTGTGGGTCTTCGAAATTATTATATAAAAGTAATAGACCACAAGTTTCTGTCGTTTAGAGGCATGATAAACCATTTGGGATGTTGGTAGATCACTTGAAGAATTCATAAATCACTTGCCTGCGGCTCACGATTTGCAAATTCTTCTCTTGTTCTACCAGCATCCTGCATGGTTTATCAGCCTATGAATCATAGGTTGAAACTTGTGGTCTATTGTTTAAATATTCAATACTGATATGCAAATTAAACCTCTTCTGTGTGAGTGATTGTAATGTGTTTACGTCATCTCTGTAGACAGGCTGGATGATGTGGAACTGGTTAGTGTCAGCACTTGCTGTTGGAGCCTCCTTGGTGCTGTATGATGGCTCACCATTCATTCCTACACCTCGTGCTATATGGGACTTAGTTGACCAAATAGGGTGAGGTTTATAGAAATAATTATCGAATTATGTTATTGTGGAGGTGCAACGGTATCATGGTTAGTGAGTTCAACTCTGAATCTAGCAGTCCAGATTTGAGCCCTGGCCGGGGGCATTGTGTTGGTGTTATGTTCTTGGACAAGACACTTTAACTGTCGCAGTTGCTCTCTCCATCCAGGTGTACAAAGGGGTGCTGGTGAACTGAATGGGCAGTAACCCAGTGATGAGCTAGCATCCCATCCAGGGGGGAGTAGAAATACTCCTAGTTGCTTCATGCTACAGAAACCGGGATAAGCACCGGCCTGATGAGCCACTTGTCTCATATACAGACTTTACCTAATACTATCTAGACTGACACTTTTGTAAAGTTGTCATCATTATTGATATCCTTTGTGGAGACCATTTTGGCAGGTTGTCGTGCAGTTTGCCCTCCAGAGGGGTTGCCTTTTTGCATTGAGGGTTAATATAGTATAGCTGATTTTGTTTGTTTTTTCTTTGTTTTACTCTTTGTCTTGTGTGAAATTTCTCACTTGACATGATATTGGGGAGGGGAACAGCAGATTCCAAATTATAATTCAATCTGTTCTTGCCAGTTATCCTTAAGGCTCTGCCTTTTTTGTGATTTGTTTTATACAGCACAATGATTTTTTCCCTATTTTCTTGGATTTCTACTCCCCGAACCAGTGCAGTGTTGGTTGAACATGTTGGTCAGTTAAACATTTAAATATCTCCATGATAATTTTTGCTCTTGCACTGTAGAATAACCATTCTTGGTACTGGTGCCAAATGGTTGTCAGCTCTTGAAGACAGGGAAGTGCAGCCAAGTAAGTGTCATTAGTATTCATGAGATAATTCACATATAAATATGTTAAAAGCTGCTACAGGCCAGGAAATGGTCAGGATAAAAAAAACTCTTCAAGATCAGGGAAAGGTCAGAAATGTTATTTTGATTTAGGTAAAAACTGTATTGAAAAAACGTCAGCTAGAGAAGATTGAAATGATTTAATATTCTTTTATACCATTGATGGCTGGAAGAAACATTTTGATAGGGCTTCCATAATGGCTGAAGAAATAAATTTGCCGAAAATGCACTGTGATTTATTTAGTCTTACTAATGGGTGGAAGGGATGTGTGCAAGGTGAGGCTAGAAGTCACTATTATGTCAGACATTTCGTATTTATTTGGTCAGTGAAGTTTTATTTTTATCTGGGGAAAGTCAGGAAATTTGAAAAGTGATTTCTGAGGCACCTTATAGGAGGCAACCATTTGTTAATTTCTCATTCATGGATATCGACAGAAGGGAAGGATAATAAACAGGCAGGCCCATGCTAACTATAGTTTTGTTCAATTCCAGTTAAGACACACAACCTGTCAACCCTACACACGGTTTTGTCAACGGGCTCCCCCTGAAACCAGCCAGTTTTGACTATGTTTACAGCTGTATCAAGGAAGATGTCCTTCTAGGATCCATCTCGGGTGAGTTTCTCTCAGGGATTTTATGGTAGCACACACACCTTGGCTGGAATTAACCAAAATCATGTCATGCCCTTACACAGAGCCAATCCAATTACAGTCCACAATAGCAGCTTTTCCGATATCTTTAGTTTAGAACGGACCACTTGGCGCGTATGCAGAATTTACCTACCTTATCTTTAGGGTATAGAGCCGAAAAAATATGACGGGAGCTGATGTGTTGTGTAAAAATTGGTATCTCTTAGGGCAGAAAAAAATTAAAGCTATGCCGATAAAACAGGATCTTCGTATCTCATAGGGATTCTTTTCAGAATTACCAATGAGCAGTCCGGTCTTTTTATATGGGAGCTCACCTACCGGGGGATAGTCGTTATTTATTGGCGATATTGCACGATTTTCACGCAGCTGTAATTTTACACTATCATTGGTTGCTGCGACTTGGACGTGAGATGGAAGAGTTGTGTACAGCGTTCTTGTGTTATATTATGAATAATAAAACTGATGGACAAATTCTAACTTTCTGCTCTGTTCAGGAGGCACAGACATCATATCATGTTTTGCTGGTCAGAATCCAACTGTGCCAGTTTACCGCGGTGAAATTCAAACACGCAACCTTGGAATGGCTGTGGAGAGCTGGAATGACGAAGGTAATCTGTGGTTTTTATAATCCTCTTATTTTGATTTATTCTTTCCCCGCAAATTTGACCCGCATCTCCGTTCAGGCAGAAGGAAGAAGGTTCAAACTTGGTGTGTTACAAATTTTTAAATTATTCTCGACTAAAGGAGGGAAATACGTAAGTCTATTAATTGAATATATAACCTTGTAGTGTTATTCAATACATTGGCACAGTTGAAGACCAGACAATGTTTTAAATATATCTTTTCTTACTGTGCTGTTAAGTTCCCAGATTAGAAAATATTGTTTAGAGCCCTGTTAGTTTTTTAATTTACGTGGTTTTCACATGATTAAAATTGGTATCAAAACACTTGCCTAGATAATCCCCCAAATTAAAACGTGTGGCTCGTCAAGTGACCATTACAAGAATTTCCGCCCACCAACGGAAATGAGCGGCTTATGCGACCACACGCACAAACATTACGTAATATAAACTTGACCGAAAAGGAAGTTGGAGCCATGCGGCCACCGTCACGCGACCAACCTGTCAATATCGACATTATCAAATGGTGCGTTTTATCGGCGATAACAGTTTTATTTCAGTTAATGAATGACAGCAAAGTGTTTCACAGCTTATAATCAATCAGTGAACTATCTCGTTCGTCCAGGTGTCCAAAAAGAAGAGAAACACAGAGGGTCACATAACGAGTACTTAGTTGGTGGCTTGCCAACAACCGTAATACCAGTAAGATGGACCTTGCACTCTTACAAACATACATAACTTTATTTAAACTCGGATTTTGAGTAGAACTAGTAGCTCGACAGAGCTAGTATCTCGGAGTAAATTAAAAGTAGAAAAGAAATAAATAAACAAATAAGTTTGTTGTCATAATTATTATAAAGTGCTTTTAGAGTCTTGCCAAACCCACATTATTTGAGTCTTGCTAAATCCCTTGTAAGCTGATGGAATTCGTTAGATAAAGAACTAAAACTGTGTAAAGACCTCGCAATTTTTTTTTGATTAATCTAGGGCAATGTAGTGTACCAGTCATTAATGTTGTGTGTGATGTATCAGGTAAAGCAGTATATGATCAGAGTGGTGAGTTAGTCTGCACAAAGCCCTTTCCTTGTATGCCGATCTACTTTTGGAATGACCCACAAGGACTCAAATACAAAAAAGCCTACTTCAACAAGTTTGCAGGTAAGCGATGAAACATTTTCTCACGGCGAGGATAGAACTGTTTTCTAACCGGGAAAAATCTTGCACCTAGATTTAACCGATCATTGGCAGCAAGCACAGGACTGATTATCGCATGCAAGGCAAAAGTACTACTGGCTTTGATTATGTACCTAAACGATAGCAAAAAAGAATTGCTTAGGTTGCCTAAAGCACGCTCCTCGAGAAAACGTAGAACCAAAAGCAAGCATCCTAAACCGGCTGGGAAAGTCATTAAAAGATTCACTTGTTTTAAACTCGGCATCGTCACTAAAAGGGAAATTTGTGGTTAAAAAAGGGGCGTTAAGGTAGGCGTTTATGAAAAGATCTGACTGTTCTATTAGAGAACCGAATGATTGTTTTTAAGTTTTAGCTTTATAACAGCTAGTGGAAAACCTGGGTGACGAGAATAAAAACAAATCATGACTCAGTACTGCACTCGAACAAGATTACTCTGCATCCGAAAGGTTTGCTGATCTCATTCTGTCATGTACTGTCACAGGTGTATGGACTCACGGAGACTTCTGCTCAATCAGCTCTTCCACTGGAGGAATTCTCATGTTGGGAAGAAGGTAACGTCGTGTAATAAAGCGTTTGGCGGAGAGTTGTTCGACGACCACGTCGCCTATTGAAGCCGGGTGGGGTCGGGAAATGATGGCGACTGATCAATAATTTTGACAACAAGCCAATTCTCAAAAATCTAACTGAAATACAAACATTACCTTCGATATTATCGAGAACTCGCACAGATTCATCTACTTCTAAGGCCCATTTCAGACGCCGTACTTCACATGAGCCGAATCGAATCCTAATGAGGGAAAACAAAGGATTTTTTCTCATTTGCATTCAATTCGGCTTATGTCAGTGAAGTACGGCGTCTGAACCGGGCCTAAGTGTACTGAGCAATGTTACCGAAACCAACGACAAAGTGGCGGGAATCCCCAAACAGATTCCGCCATTAATTATATTGGTCGTCTTACTAGTTATCAAACTACATGACTGTGCGAATTTTTGTCTCTTTTTGTTTTAATGCAGTGATGGAACACTTAACCCAGCTGGTGTCAGATTCGGGAGTGCGGAAATTTATAACATAGGTCAGTTTAAACTAGTTTGAATACTACTATTTCTGATAAGCCAATTAAACACACATTTGCGTGCTTTCGACACTAGGCTTCAAAGTTTTCTCTAAATATTTCGTGTTTTTTTCGTAACTTTTCTGTTCAGTAGACGCTATAGCTAACTTCTTTCTAACTAACTGTTACAGTGGAGAAATTCGACGATGTGGAAGACAGCTTGTGTGTTGGTCAGCAAACCGATGATGGAGAGCGGGTTGTACTCTTCCTTAAAATGAGTAACGGATTTAGGTAAGGAAACATTTACCCATTGAAATGAAAAGAGGATAAGCGATGGGTTAATAGGAGATAGTGGAATCCTAATACAGTGTAATATGAGTCCCAACGGGACACCCAAACTTGATAAGGCGTGTTAACGGCGTGGTCTTGTCAAAAAGAGTCCTTAATCACAAGAAATGACTAACTTACGTTTTGTGAAATATGAAATATTCAACATGACACGAGCGTGGGACAAAGCAAAAAAAGTTAAGTCTTAAGTTTTGTTCAGCCAACCTCGTGGTCGTCATACAAAGAACGTACGATGATATTTTCTCCCAAAATGTTTTTTAACATTTTAGGCGAAAGAGAAAAGAGGGTATTATCAGTTATTAAACCAATCAGATTACATAAGTGAACTGTTTACTATCTTCCTGAAGTCTCTACAAAGGCGAATAAACTTTGTAACAATAATAGTTACTGTATATACTATGAACACCCAGACGCAATTTACGACTTCCATTATACTGGTGGTTATTCGACGGCGAGGACGACGCCTAGTAAGAACGTGAACGTGAACGTGAACTACGAAGAACGTGAACTACGACGGCTAATTTTTTGAAATTCTATTGCAAAATCATTGCGGTGTCCCAGATTCAGTTTCGCGATAACTTTGACAGTGATAAACAAATGGGTAAAATGTCAATTCATTTTTTAATTAACGTTGTCTTCGGCGTCGCCGTAGTAGCTTCTTAAACTCTCCATTGTCTCACATAAAGACGGCCGGTGGTCTTTTCATGAGTTACTTTAGAAGTTCTACTTGCAAATATTTTATTATCAAAGGCTGAACGGTGGTATATTATATGTAACACACCTGCCTTCAACGAAAACATTTCTTAACATTAGTGATTCGTTAATATTTTTTTAAAAGACTTGTTCATTTTTGTCCTTTTTAGTTTCAACGAGGAGTTAATGGCTCGAATAAGAACTACAATCCGTCAGCGACTGTCAGCGCGACATGTACCAGAGATAATACTTGAAACAAAAGAGATCCCTTACACGGCAAGCGGAAAGAAAGTGGAAGTAGCCGTCAAACGGATACTTGCAGGAGAGCATATCAAAAGCAGAGGAGCACTAGCTAATCCCAACTCCTTGGACCTTTATTATAACATTGCCCAGCTTAAACAGGGATAGTGTCGAAAACATAGAGAGTAGAAACAGAGTAGGGGAATATTTTTCAAACTTTTCCTGATTCCTGCGCGACACTCTCGAGCTCTCAAACTGAAACAGTAGAATGGAGACCATAACAACACAGTACTACATTCCATATGTATAATTCATGGGGCGAGAGTTTTAGTTTTTCACTGGGAGAAAAACAAAACGTATAAGGAACTTGTACACATCACCAGTCACACGTCCAATTTGATTTCAAAAGCATCCACGTGTCAAAATATGAGAGATCATAACTTACAAAACCCGGGTACAAAACACAATCGACAACGCACGAGGCCATACGGTGAATCTGAACGTGGATATATTGGCCGATGTAGAGTCGAGCCATGATATGTTACTTATGGGCATGAAATAACCTGATTATCACTAGAGACTGAGGAAGTACTTTTCAGGTAAAGCATTGTGATTATGTCAATATTTTTAATTAAGGGAACTTGTGATACAGTACGTATTTTTACTCGTCGGTTTTAATTTTAATGAAAAATGTGATGAATTTATACTGTGCACGATACGTGAAGTCCATCAACCTTTATCTTTTATCGCTTTTCTTTCCTTTCGTAGTAGTCATCTCCTCTGTCAGAGCCGGCCAAAGCAATCGCGGCTTTCTTTTCCAGTGCGTTTATTCTTGACTCTTAGATTCCACTCGGTTGTTTGTTCATCCATGTCGATATAACTCGTCGCCCTAACTCGATAGCAAAGGAATATTTGACCCAAAGCCAGACCTACGCTCTTAAACGTTGTGCTGCAATTTTCACTAACAATATCGGGTACGCATTGATCATTTCAGTGCACGTTGTATCGGTAAGTCGGCTTTGCCGAATTTTTTCCTGTTAAAATTTCATTCCATTGTACTAGTATTATTAGAAATAGTTATTCGCCCGATACTTGTCTACCAAGAGACTGATTTTGATCAGTGTCTTGTGTCCATACCCTACCAGCCCTGTTTCGGGTTTTCTGTGAGTTGGAAGCAGCCAGAACAACGGCCGGAGCAGAAAATAGTTGTGCGGTGGTCCGAGGAAAGGTGGTACTCCCTCCCCAACGGACAAGGCCTTTTTTTGCTGTTTTGGCTTGAAATAAGTTACGTCTTATCGAATTTAGCCATTTTAGTCTCGAAAAGGGCATGGTTTTTGCACTATAGTCTCGAATTGGTGTTTTTCTTTTTTTAGCAGAAGCTACGTTTTCGTCATTCTCGATAAGACCATGAAAAAAAACCCTCAAAATGCCTTTAACATCGGTCGGAACTCGGGAACTAATTAAAAGGTAGTTCGAGGCAGGGATCGAATTGTTGGTTAAGTCATAAATAGTGTAGGGGAAATCGAAGATCTTGGCCATAGTCGGCACTCACGAGGTAACTAGTCCCTGCTACTAGTCCCTGCAACTAGTCCCCTGAAGAGTTTACACGAAGAGACTGGTCGCAGGGACTAGTCCCACGAACATTTCACGCGAAGCGTTTTGTGGAACAAAGTTGGTCCCTGCGACTAGATTTTGGAGCAAAAATGTTCAGACAACGGGAGTTGTCCCCGCGACTTGTCGCAGGGACTAATCACCTCGTGTGTATGGCATTAAGGGTTTTGAGTACTGGGAGTACCCTCCCTCCCCTTCCCCACCCCGCTCAGGATTGTGATATCGCATGTCGTCCTTGGCTCTTCGTCTCATAGCGCAAGACAAGACAAGACAAGACAACTTTATTATTACATTTTACACATATTACAGTAGACAGACCTGGCCCGAACTTCCCGAACGCTGTGACCTGGAACGCTAGAATTGTTTTTAGAAAACAAGGTATGGAGTAGACAGTAAATTAAATGTACAAAGTTGAAAGCAAGCAAAAGTGCTTGTGAACCCGTGACTATCGTCGCTCTAATTAGCGCGCATCTCCTCTTCACAGCGCTGGAATCTAGAAGGTGCCAAAAACGTCTTAGCTGAAGGAAAAACAATGCATTAGCTTTAAGAAATAAGTAAAATCTACTGGAAAACCACCTATCCATCTACTGGCAAACTTCAAATTAAAATTCTTGGTATGGTGAGAGCAGAGCATAGGTCATCACGTTCTGGGTATATAAACACCTCGTTCTTACAGTCACTTTCTCTTACACAGTTTTTGGTGTGAACAAAATGTCGGTCAATGACACAACCCATTCAGGACGTTTTAAACCCATTCCAGCTCCCTCTTCCTCAGCCGTCTAAGGGATGATGGGAAGCAGAGAAACCTTATAGGGAGACGACTGTGCCTTCTTACCATCATCCCATGCGTCATTTTCTTACCAAAAATACTGAGGAGGACTTACTGGTGTCTCGTGTCCTTGAGAGAGGCCTGCTAGGCTGACTCAATAGGCCACGTTCGATATATAAACAGTAGGGAGCTTACGCCAAAACACGACGGTGACGGCAACGAGAACATCACCAAACTGAAGGTTAAATTCTTGGCTCATTTGATTATCGTTCCTCTGCAAAACAACGTATATGACGAAATTCCGCGTTGTCGGAGAACTAGAACCACAACAGCTAATTTGAGAAATTTTAAAGTAAAATAGAGAACATTTTTACTAGGCGTCGTCCTTGCCGTCCGCGTCGTAAATGAGTTTAAGGTCCCTAATAGCCTCCATTTGGCGCAAAAACGTGCTGGTATATTTGTCGCAGACACTTACCTGTTCCGAGAAACGAAAACTGTGAGTTTCGAGGGACAGATATGTCCAGGACAAAATATCCGAGCCAAATGGAGGCTTCTGTGTTTATTATCCTTCAAACACGTAACACGCGCGGTTTTTCAGTTGAAAATTGGGAAATATTCTCGCCGGATATTCCCCAGTTTTAGCTGGGGAATATTCCCTCACGTGACATGTTTAGACCAACGCGTGCAGCGAAAATATTTGATGGATTATAAATATCACTATTCTAACTTTCAGGACAAAACTTCTATTTTGGTGTTACTTCTTTGTATCCAAGTCTCTTTTGGACTTGAGACAAAAGAAACTTGAAAAATTGACAAATTTGACCCGATAGCCTCGGAGGCATGTTAGAATAATTGATATATCGAACGTGGCCATTGAAAGAGCTGTAGAAAGTATTTTTGCCGACATGTTGAATCAATTTATATTATCCGACTGCACCGAATACAATTACAACAACTCTCAAAATGGATAGAAATATTCTGCGATACTTCTTGTTACAGTTTTTTTTCTCTGTATCGTTTTCTTGAGGTGTGTGGATCCCAGGAGTCCTAGTACTCTTGTATTTTGACTTGTGGTTGCGGGCCATCAAAATAAACACAAATTGTTAAATAAACAGCGATACAACACACCACCTAAACATCAGAAAGACATATGTTGATCAATTGAAATACAGTCGACTCCCGATGTAAACTCGAAAACCTTCGGGGGAAATAGAAAAAGATTCGACTCTCAGAAGTCCGAGTTAGCGAGAGTAAAATTATACAGAAAATGGCCTGAAAGCGGAAAATGAAGATTACTTCGAGTTAGCGGGAGGTTCGAGTTAGTGAGGATTCGAGTCAACTCAGCATATACCCCCGATAACTGAAACCCTCGCCAACTCGAAACCTCCGGTAACTTTTGAAGTCAATACTCGAACCTTTTTTTATTTCCCGTGAAGGTTCGAGTTATCGGGAGTCGACTGTATTTCTGGATTCTGTGTATATTTAGTACGAGAAAATTAAACGGAAAAGAAGTGAACTGCATGGAGGCTAATACCAGTTGTTGTTGGTAAATCTCTCCGGGAAATCTCTAAACAGAGCGATATCGTTCACTCAACATTTTGTCGAGTCGGCAGTTTACGTAATGTTTCACATATTTTAGCCATTAGCATGGGGAAAAGGTTTCCTTATCAGCTTGGTGTGCATGACGGAAATGGAAAAAGGCAACCGACCCTTCCGATCAGTAAGTTTTTTGCGGGCTGAGAAATAGAGCATCCGCAATCTCGTTCAGGTGAGTAAATGTCGCCTTATCGAGAAGGAAATGACATAGTCAAACACTTCAAAATGACAACTGTGTCGGCCACATGGCGCGACAAGCGCTGCCTACACAAGAGTAGGTCCCTCTTTTGTCAAATAGCGATATCGTTATCGTTAAACCTGTAAGGTCAGCGATCGTAAGTCGGCAAGCCTATTCCCGTTCGAGATTTTGGCAAATCTTTAAAAAGGAAAAATAATAACAGATGCATGCGAAATGAAACTAAACGCCCTGGTTGACAGAAGCAACAGGAAGTATCCAATATTCGGACGTTTATCCGTTACATCAAGAGGAGCAGTGAAGGAACGATAAAGTTACTGTTTACGATTGGAAGAAAGATTTCACACACATCCACGATCCAGGCACATTGAGTTCGGTTTAAAACAGCCTTACAAAAATGCGCGGAAGGGTTCCTGATCTCATTGTTCAATCCAAGTTCAGACCTTTTCTTATAACCGTCGGAAAAAACCTTCGAAACTGAAAATTCAGGTAAGGCTATATAAAATACAATACCATTGTTTTGAGGGATATTTCCTCTGTTATTGTAAGGGAGACTTGATGTGTTTCCGCGCCCATTACAAACTGATTCAAGGTTGAAAATTCAACAACCCAAGTGAGTTTTTTTTATATATTTTTAGCAATTTATGATTACAGCTATTTGAGTCATAGAGTTATGTGAGTTTATTAAAGGCGTCCGGTAAGTACGCCCACGTAACTATATAAAAATGAACTCCAATTCTAAAGGAAGGACAAATTGTGATCTCTTCTTTCTTTTCCGTTTTGATCGAAGCGGGGAAGTGTCAAAGTCCTCAAGCCCATAAATAGTGAAATTTTTCGCATCGAGAACGTTCTCCGTACGCGGAAAAAACGCGGGAAAATCACTAAGGTTGCAAGAGAAAGCGTGCACCGGTGGAAAAACTTGAGCGGAAGACTTTCCTGACAATTCGAAGTTATACGTAACAGTTTTTAGCTTGGGTCATTTCTAGTGAAGTCAGTGAAAGTGTCACAGGACTAGGTTCATTGTAGCCTGCGTACCAGGCGTTTCCTAAAACTTACGCGAAGGGAACGAAACTGGAGGGAGTGCGAATATAAGGAGCAGAGGGAGTGGTTGAGTTTTTTTTCTCCACACCCCCTCCCCACTTCTCTCCAATTTTCGTGTGCCTTTGCTAGTCCGCTTTATTCCGCTCGCTTGTTCGATCTCGAGCCTGTGAAAAGGAAAGAAAACGGCTGCTGCTGCGCAGGCCTAGGTTCAGTGTAGAAGTGGATTTTCGCGGAAATTCCCTTCCTCTCCCACTGTGGTTGCGTCACCGTGATCACAATGATCAAATTCTAGATCCAATTTGGCAAATGGCCCTGACCTCATATCATACCAGCCTGGCAAACAGAAAGATAAAAAAAATTATCGCTAGGGAAAACTAATTAATTCCTGTGGTGTGGTGTCCATGGACAAACATGATAGCATTGACCTTGAAGACGGGATCACTGCAAGTAACTCGGAGATAACAACGCTCAGCGTGAATCCTAGAATTACGCTCGCATTAGAATTCGCTCACTTGAAAATTCTGCGTAAATCCCTAAGCAGAGAGTGAGCTGTTCTCCCGAAGAATTTCAAAAAATGGAGTTTTTCTTCTTCCGGCTCCTGTCGCTTTAGTTTCGAAGTAAAACATAGAGCTGTACTAATTTCCATTTCGTATCCGTTCTTTCAGCGCTTGCTTGCTATCTGTTTTTATGTTAATCTTCTTTATTTTACCGCCTTTCTGGAGAGTTTCAATTTGCACCATACTAAAGTGATGTTTAAGTGCTGTTTCACTTCATAAAAAATCACACCGTTTAATGTAAATTGGCTTAACACATTTAAAAGGAAACTTGAGGAAACTCGAGGAAAGTCCTGCAACGACCATGGAATATTATTTGGATTCCTGTGTTTTTTTTCTATTAGAACGACTCTTTAGTACTGAAACCAATCAACAAAGAATTAACCTTAACTTCATTTTTTTTAATAGATTAACCTTTATATCTAACTAAAGGGAAGGCCGAATTCCCGTCCCGGCGAACTCAGATTTAAAACCTGAGAAGAGAGAAAATCCATGGCAGTTTTTGAAGCTTTCATCGGAAGAGAACATAATACCTGATGAAAGCCCTGGGGCCTGATGCCTGAAATGAAAGATCTTGAGAAAAAGACAGTCGCGATAAAACGTGAAAATCCTGAGCGACGTGGAATCTAATTTTATCTTCAAAAATCTAAGAGTCACCTTACATCTTTTTATCGATGAATCCGAACCATGACATGTTTCGTCTCTATACTGGGAAGGAATTCAAGACCAAAATAACGAGTCCCTGCCTCAGTTTGGAAATAAAAAAATGACACAGCACGAGACGCATTTCTCTCTCTCGGTTTCAACTTCCACGATATAAATAAAAGAGAATCGAAAGAAGACACTGTTGTTTATATCAATGAGCTCAAACAAGACGGAAATTCTGGCTTATGTTTCATTCTCTTGATCGCTATCTTGCGAGCGCTCGTTTGCTGAATCGCAAAGAACATTCTTGCAGTGACTCAGTTCTATCTGTAAATCTATTTGCAGGTCAAATTTTTCCCCGTAGGTAATCCTCATTTTCGATCCTAATCGTTAAACGGATGGGAAAACATTTCAAGGTTTTGATGCTACGCGCACAAAATTAAACTCCCTGAGTCGCTGACAATCGATAAAGAACTGAGATAAATGGTTTAGATTTCCCTTTTACTCCAAGAAAGAAGAAAGCAGACTGTGGTTTGAATTAGTTTTTCCATTTGAAGACACCACAAACGAACATAGAAACTCACGCAAAGCTGTCAGGCGAGATTCAAAATAACTTTGACGTGATTTAGTCATAAAGTACAAACGAGAGCACCCTTTCTTTCTTGTCACACACCCAACTTTGTCACTGCACCACGCTGCCAATCAAACGTAATCAAATCATATCATTTGATCTACGTCAAACTAGTCGAAGCCAGCAGCTGCATGCCAGGTACTGAGTCTCGGTGTTTTGTTACCGCAAAGACAATGCCGGAATCACCACTAGATAACCGTTGAGTTCGACAGCCACTGTTAAGGTAAACATATCTTACTGAAACATTAGTGTTTGATGATTTTCAGCGTCAAGAGCAAGTCGTTGTTTGTCAACTTTTTAAAGCCGCGCTAGAGAGAACGAAAGACCGACCGCCATATTTTATTGGAAATGGCCTGTGCGGCGGACGGAAAGTTGTTTCTTCAGCAAATCTGAGACTTTCGAGACTTTGTGAGAGATATAAAGGCCAGGATCGGCACAGGCAAGTATCTGAAACCCGGGTCAAAGTGACATATCGTCCCCTCTATTACAAAGCGACTCGGATCGGCCATTGTTGTGTATCTACTATATTATATATGCAGTAGGTCTTTGTCTGTTCAGCATGTAAATATGAACGTATCACGACGCGTACTTTCAAACTCAGCGAGTGCTGATTCAAGTGGTGCATTGAATTTTGACTAATTTGGGTCACATAGAACGAAATCTGTTGGTTCAGACGTTCGTTTTTGCCACACTTGTGTTCAATGTTTTGTCTTGCTCTGTCTCGCCTTGCGATAGTTCTAAGCACACCCGACCTTTAAAGAATTGTGTGTTTCACATCATGAATTTACCTTCTTTATAAGAGACAGGGGGGATAGCCACTTGGCACATATGTACGGTTTACCTTTCTTTATAAGAGACAGGGGGGTTATCCATTTGGCTCATATGTAGGCTTTACCCTACTTTATAAGAGAGGGAGAGGTTAGCCACAGCTCATATGTAGGCTTTACCCTTCTTTGTAAGAGACAGCGGGGTTAGTAGGCTCGATTACCAGCCGCTGTTCGGGAAAGGAGCCTGCGCTCCTCCCCTGAACTCGTGGCTGGACTTGTGGACTTGGCATTGTTAATTTCGACCAATAAAAAATCTGCCTGCCTGAATCAAGCAGGCTGCATAAATTATCCTTCTAGCAGTAGCAAAGAAGTTGTGCGATATGAAGAGCGATTGTGTTAGTGGGACACCTAACCAAATACCTCCAACTGATGAAATAATGCCTGATCTAAACTATAGCAGCATATATAACACACAAAATAGTCAAAAGACTTTATGCATGAGAAGCTATATTTGAATCGAGTGGTGTGAGAATGTCAGATAACAAATCTAACAAAGTCAACAAAGAGAGGGATAACGCAAAGATCGATCTCGAGAAAAAAATTCTCAAGCAAATTGATGTGTACTGTAGCCTTCTTGAAAGAAAGCAACACCGGTCTCTGGCGAAGCAAGGCAAATTTAATTTTTTAAATGATCTAAAGCAAACTGAACCGAGCAAAACAAACATAGTGTCGACATGATGCAAACCAACATATGTGTGACCTTTGACATGTCATTTGCCACACGGCAGTCAAACAGCTCTGCTCTACTTTTTTTTGAAAAACTCTTCTTCCATAACAACAGTGTGAAACAAAATAGATTGGAAGGACAAATTTAAAAGAAGAGGTGGCGTAAATGGCACGGGTACAAATGCTATGAGCTGTAGGGATCATGTTGGACCGTCAATGACTGTCATCTGATGACATTTCTGGCCGCCAGAAAAGCCACAAGAATTTTTATTAGGAATTTATGTCACAGACATGGTTTTGTCGCTCACACATCCAGCCGTCTCTTCTTGGGGAGGGTAGACCAGACACGAAAGAGTGGCGGAAATTGAGCCTAGGGGATTAGCTTCTTGGCACTTATGTAGGCTTTACCCTTCCTTATAAGAGACAGCACTCATGTCCAATACACTCAAATTGTGTTGAGTCGTCCCTATGTATAGACAAGTCATCTTGGCAAAAGTTATGTTGTGAAATTAATGAAGTCATCCTTACCAGAAGTTGACAAACCCTACAGGAAGTCTGACTACAGTCACCGGAAATGGTCATACTGTGTGAATGGGGGGTGGAAATGTCGAGTCGTCACGGCTCAACACGAGTTGGCACAACTCGTTACTTCTAGAAGTTGACTCAACTTTATGGCTAGAAAGGCCCTTACAGACAAAAGAAATAAAACAAGAAACCATGCAGTGTATAGCTCGTTCTGTAAACTTGTGCAGACAAGTGATATGTTTTAACAAAACGCATGTGCAGGAAACAAAACTGTGCATCCAAACAGGAAGCCATACAATGTATACTTCATTCTTAAACGTCTGCAAACGAGTGATACTCTCATTCTGTCGACTCAACTATTCCTAAAGTCGAGTCATGTTGACTCGTAGCGACTCGACTTGATGACATTTTACACACCCCCTTCACAACCACTTCAAGCACTTTCAAACTAAGTCTCACTCTGTTGACACAATTGACTCGGCTTTTCCAAATGTCGAGTCGTGTCCACTTGTAGCAACTCGACACGACTTAATGACATATTGCAGGCCCCCTCCACGATCACTTCAAGCACTTTTATATTACCGTATTTACTTGTGTATAAGTCGACCCCTCATTTTCCAGGTCAAAAATCAGATTTTTTCGTCATTTATGGTTAAAGAAATAAAATTCAGTCCAATAGAAATTTCCCAAAACGTCAATCTTTTCTTCCTGAGAATGTATTGAAACCAGGGTGAATTAAGAAAAGCAGAGGTGTAATCTTACACTGTGAAGTTTATCAAGACTTGTTTAATCACGATTTAAGCACATACGAGCTCTTTGATTTACTAGTGAAGTATTTTATGATGTTTGGGAGTAAATCGCATTGCATTTAACTAACCTTGATCTCGATGTTGAGTTTAAAAGGAGATTAGATAAGAAGACCAAAGGAACGCAGAAGAGCTTCAAAAGATCGCTCGATAAAAGCTACACCATCTTGGAAAACTTGGTAACCAAACTACAAATTTGAGGAGTACTGGAAACTAAGATAACTCCACATGCTTTCTGAAGTTTGCCAGGTCACTAAGCTACAGTAATCGTTCGATGAAAACAATAGTTCAGCACCATAAACAGCAGTGAAGCTCTATTAAAGAGAAATGTATGTTCCACAGATCAAAAGACACAATAGAAATCATCTCCAGTAGGTTTATGTTTAAAGCATTTAACATTTATTATTTCACACTTTTTTGTTGAAGAAGACTGCGCTGAAAACTAAGAAACTCGACCACAATTAGAACTCGTTTTGAAGACTCAGTTTTCTGAATGCACTTCAGGCAATTGTTATGTTAATTTCTTGGACTGCTTTTTCAGGTCTTTGTGAATGACTCGTATATAAGTCGAGGGCGATTTTTTGGGCTGATTTTTTGGCCGTAAAAGGTCGACTTATACACGAGTAAATACGGTAAGTCTCCTTCTGTCAACTCGACAATCCAAATGTCGAGTCGTGTCAACTCGTAACGACTGGTAACTTGTGAACCAACTTCCCGTAGAAACCAATTACTCCTTCAACTTCCGGTAAGTAAGTCACTACAAAGTTACATGTAGCTTCTGGTAAGACGAGTCGACAACGAAGTTACACGACTCGACTCACTTTGGGTGTATTGGACAACCTCAGAGACAGGGGGGTTATCCACTTGGCACATATGTAGGCTTAACCCTTATTTACAAGAGAGCTCGAGGGGGGTAGCCATTTGGCTCCTATTTAGGCTTAACCCTACTCTACAAGAGAAGGGGGTTAGCCACTTAGCTCATATGCAAACTTAACCCTACGTTACAATTCTGAATAAGCTACCATACTGTTGGATGAATTTTGACCAAAACTATGACATATTACTATAAACATCCCATTATTTGTGAACGCCTGGTAGACACCTGAACCTAGTGTTTATACATTCAGCCCTTACTCTACGTATAGTCACACCCTGGCCCTCAATGTGTAACATTAAGGGATGTACACACCTTGTCCATACATCAATCCGCTTTACAAGGGTCTCTCCCTGGAGTTATTAACCTTAGTAACAAATCCATTACTACATGCTTTATAAGAGGATGGCATGTCTGAATTGCAGTGTATCATCATTAGCTGAATAGTAGTTTGAGATTATAGTGACAATCTATAGTAACTTGTTGAAGCAAACACATGAACAAAGTGGGTACCGGTATATCCCTTCATGTTGTACATTCAGTACCAGGAAATCAGGGCTGAAAATAACGGCTGCCTAGTCGCGGGTCAAGATGACCGGCCAAACCAATTTTAGTTCGGACATACCTCGTTTCTGGCCGGTCAAATCATAACACAAAAATTTCTTTTAATACAGTATTTTTGCCCCTTGCCCCTATGCCTCAAGACTAAGAAGATAAGCCAACTCATTTAATAAATATGTAACAGCATTTGCTGTGGAATAAATTTCAAATCTGACTCCTTATTTTGGCAATTTTTAGTTAAGTGCTTACCACTTGTTTATCCCAGAGTTCTAACAAAGGTCAAGTCTTCTTGACACAAACGATACACAGTTTCTACAGTATTGTGCATAGAATTCAATCACACAATGATCTTGAAATTCGAATACGTTTTTAGCAAATAAGATTTGTTTGTCAGTACCGAAGATAGAAAAGAGAGCAGCAGCTTTAGCACCACGGACGCCAAGCGGAAGTTGAATTTTCTCTTCTTTGGGATAGGTTACCAACTTTCTGCCCATGACAAGAACTTTCAAGGGCTACAATGAGGTTGGAGTTTCCAACTCATATAAGTAATCGAGGACGTTCTTAAAACGTACGTGGTTCCAAAACCTCTAGTTTATTTTTCGGGCGCGTGCGTTACTCACGTACTCATCTGGGCTTTTCTCGCTCAAGGGACTGGGACTGAGAAAAGCCGGCGCGACGGCAATGTCTGTTTTATGTTTTATGTTTCATTGTAAAATGTAAACAATAGTTGCAGTTCATTGGAGCTCACATTTCTGGAATCAGGGAATCAGCAATTGAGCATACTTATAGTAAATAAGTGAATAACACAGATTGTTTTTATATTTGAATTATTTTATTATATTCAATTTTGATCGGTCAACATGACCGGCAAGTCAAACGTTTGACTGGTCAAAGCCTCAATTAGACCAGACATCATCCGTTCACCGGCCGTTATTTTCAGCCCTGGGCAATGAATGCAATTTTCACAATTTTCACAATTTCAAACAATGTAGCCACATACACTTACAAAGTTAATAACAACAGATTATAAAACATCCTTGCTGTTTCACTAGTGTTCTGCTGTCTTGATCATGTGCATCAATGCCTGAACAATTTCTATTTGACCATCCCTGTTACATTGTTAGGTTAAAGTATATGTATTCAAGAATCATCTCTTAGACCCTGCATGTGTACCAGTGAAGATTACGATCAGAGCTCTAGTACGGGCACAAACATAGGAGGTGTACAACAGCAGACTGCCCAAGGAACATCCAAATGATACAACAATCAAAAAGTGGGTTTAAATTGGGCGTGTGGGTGTAAAAACCTGTGAAGTTTTTCTTTGTTTTGTAGTTATTGTTAGGGTTAGGGTCTTTTATGTTGACTTCTTGGTTTCCTTTGTTTTACATCACTGGTAAGTGTTACAGGTTCTTGCACTGAGGAAGAGCCCAAAAAGTGCTAGCTGTTAAAAACCAACCAATCACGGTGAAGCATCATGCTTTAAGTGACGCCTAATCAGTCCACCCTGTCGCCAGATGAAGACTGGCAGTGTGTAGGCGAAATATCACGATCTATATAACAAAGGCAACTAACTTTTGCCTACAGGCAACTGGATAAACTTCCTTTTCATATCAACTTTAGTGCTGGATACCCAGGATTTCATGGTTAGGTGGTACCTTTGGGCTCCTCATAATTTTTCTTAGACTACAGCCTTACTTCACCAAGACAAAAAAACCACAACCGTTTTATGACAGCTTCTATATAACAAAGGCAACTAACTTTTGCCTACAGGCAACTGGATAAACTTCCTTTTCATATCAACTTTAGTGCTGGATACCCAGGATTTCATGGTTAGGTGGTACCTTTGGGCTCCTCATAATTTTTCTTAGACTACAGCCTTACTTCACCAAGATAAAAAAAACCACAACCTTTTTATGACAGCTACATAATTAGTTGCTTCAACAAAGAATGACAGACTTGCTAATTTAGAAACAAAAGATGGAATCCCAAAGGAAGTTTTCATATAAAGATTTTACAGGTAAATTTGACAAAAGCACCCTATTCAAAATGCCAAATTGGGTTAAAAGTTCAGAATGATTAAGTTGATACATGTTAGTAAAATTATAAACAATAACGCCAAACAAGTCAATCAGTTTAAAAGGTTAAACATCAGCTGTAGATAGTAACAGCTGTAATGATAAGTCTGTCCATGTGAAACAAAAAGTGAAAGCAAATGAGTTTAAAATCCATATCTTTCTGCTGATGTGAGCTTTTTTGATCAGGTTGATACAAACATGAATGAATAGCTGCAAACATATATTTTCCAGCAGTGATAGTGGAATTGAACTTTTGCCAATAAGAAGGACTAAAAGATTCTTCAAGAACAATCGGCTTCAACGGTATCACCTTATCTTACAAACCCCGCTGGAGTGATCTTTATCACGGTATAGTCGAGCTGTGATCACGAACGTACAGATGTAACCAAGAAACAAAGACACGCGAGCGACTTGGCCTCTTCGAGAACAACTGATCAGAAGTCGTACAGTATTTCGAACGACGTAATTCTCGCGAGAATCTTTTTTACCCAAAATTATATGCATCTGTTTAAGGAGCACTGCACAAGTTTACTTAATAAACAAATAACTTCTTACCTAATCTGATGAGAAACAACAATATAATGATGCTAGGAAGATAGGAGACTCTGAAGTCTTGCATAACGTCTTTTGTCGGTATTACCTGCGGAAGGCAAAAAATCTTCGTGTTAATCTTTGCACTTACGCATTATACAAATCCGCAGATATTCAAACAAACCTTAAAGATATTAGCAATTTTACCGCTTCCTTTCTCCTCGGTAACAATGTGAAAGTGCAAGCACGAGGGGTAGCAACGACTGCTGATGAAAGCGCGAAGAGATGTCCTGGTTCATGCCATACAGTTCCGACTTCAATTTTATCATTCAAGGATATAGCAGCAAGATGTGGATTTATTAAGCTTAAATTTCGTGAAACTTAAACCGAATAACCTCTTAACCTGATGTTCCAACATTTTGCGACGCGACAAACAATAACTGAAGTTGCGTGATTAATATATTGTTTATTTGTAAAATCAAAACATCTGTTAACTGAACTCAATAAAAGTGTGTACATTATTTGACATCATCAACATACGAAAATTTGCATATAAATTACAGACAGTGCATTTGTCTTTCAGAACACAGAAAAAAGACATGGGCTCCAACAATAAATACTCTATCGTCAAATATTAAGAAAGCTAGCCGACCATGACAGTATGTACTAACGATTTTGCTAGGGGTAAATTTCATGATGTGAAACACACAATTCTTTAAAGGGTCGGGTTGCTTAGAACTATCGCAAGGCGAGACAGAGCAAGACAAAACATTGAACACAAGTGTGGCAAAAACGACGTCTGAACCAACAGATTTCGTTCTAGTGACCCAAATTAGTCAAAATTCAATGCACCACTTGAATCAGCACTCGCTGAGTTTGAAAGTACGCGTCGTGATACGTTCATATTTACATGCTGAACAGACAAAGACCTACTGCATATATAATATAGTAGATACACAACAATGGCCGATCCGAGTCGCTTTGTAATAGAGGGACGATATGTCACTTTGACCCGGGTTTCAGATACTTGCCTGTGCCGATCCTGGCCTTTATATCTCTCACAAAGTCTCGAAAGTCTCAGATTTGCTGAAGAAACAACTTTCCGCCGCACAAGGCCATTTCCAATAAATATGGCGGTCGGTCTTTCGTTCTCTCTAGCGCGGCTTTAAAAAGTTGACAAACAACGACTTGCTCTTACGCTGAAAATCATCAAAACTAATGTTTCAGTAAGATATGTTTACCTTAACAGTGGCTGTCGAACTCAACGGTTATCTAGTGGTGATTCCGGCATTGTCTTTGCGGTACAAACACCGAGACTCAGTACCTGGCATGCAGCTGCTGGCTTCGACTAGTTTGACGTAGATCAAATGATATGATTTGATTACGTTTGATTGGCAGCGTGCAGTGACAAAGTTGGGTGTGTGACAAGAAAGAAAGGGTGCTCTCGTTTGTACTTATGACTAAATCACGTCAAAGTTATTTTGAATCTCGCCTGACAGCTTTGCGTGAGTTCTATGTTCGTTTGTGGTGTCTTCAAATGGAAAAACTAATTCAAACACAGTCTGCTTTCTTCTTTCTTGGAGTAAAAGGGAAATCTAAACCATTTATCTCAGTTCTTTATCGTTGTCAGCGACTCAGGGAGTTTAATTTTGTGCACGTAGCATCAAAACCTTGAAATGTTTTCCCATCCGTTTAAACGATTAGGATCGGAAAATGAGGATTACCACGGGGAAAAATTTGACCTGCAAATAGATTTACAGATAGAACTGAGTCACTGCAAGAATGTTCTTTGCGATTCAGCAAACGAGCGCTCGCAAGATAGCGATCAAGAGAATGAAACATAAGCCAGAATTTCCGTCTTGTTTGAGCTCATTGATATAAACAACAGTGTCTTCTTTCGATTCTCTTTTATTTATATCGTGGAAGTTGAACCGAGAGAGAGAAATGCGTCTCGGTGCTGTGTCATTTTTTTATTTCCAAACTGAGCAGGGACTCGTATTTTGGTCTTGAATTCCTTCCCAGTATAGAGACGAACATGTCATGGTTCGGATTCATCGATAAAAGATGTAAGGTGACTCTTAGATTTTGAAGATAAAATTAGATTCCACGTCGCTCAGGATTTTCACGTTTTATCGCGACTGTCTTTTTCTCAGATCTTTCATTTCAGGCATCAGGCCCCAGGGCTTCATCAGGTATTATGTTCTCTTCCGATGAAAGCTTCAAAACTGCCATGGATTTTCTCTCTTCTCAGGTTTTATCTGAGTTCGCCGGGACGGGAATTCGGCCTTCCCTTTAGTTAGATATAAAGGTTAATCTATTAAAAAAAATGAAGTTAAGGTTAATTCTTTGTTGATTGGTTTCAGTACTAAAGAGTCGTCTAATAGAAAAAAACACAGGAATCCAAATAATATTCCATGGTCGTTGCAGGACTTTCCTCGAGTTTCCTCAAGTTTCCTTTTAAATGTGTTAAGCCAATTTACATTAAACGGTGTGATTTTTATGAAGTGAAACAGCACTTAAACATCACTTTAGTATGGTGCAAATTGAAACTCTCCAGAAAGGCGGGTAAAATAAAGAAGATAACATAAAACAGATAGCAAGCAAGCGCTGAAAGAAACGGATACGAAATGGAAATTATACAGCTCTATGTTTACTTCGAAAACTAAAGCGACAGGAGCGGAAAGAAGAAAAACTCCATTTTTTTGAAATTCTTCGGAGAACAGCTCACTCTCTGCTTAGGGATTTACGCAGAATTTTCAAGTGAGCGAATTCTAATGCGAGCGTAATTCTAGGATTCACGCTGAGCGTTGTTATCTCCGAGTTACTTGCAGTGATCCCGTCTTCAAGGGTCAATGCTATCATGTTTGTCCATGAGACACCACACCACAGGAATTAATTAGTTTCCCTAGCGATAATTTTTTTATCTTTCTGTTTGCCAGCTGGTATGATATGAGGTCAGGCCATTTGCCAAATTGGATCTAGAATTTGATCATGTGATCACGGTGACGCAACACAGTGGGAGAGGAAGGGAATTTTCCGCGAAATCCACTTCTACACTGAACCTAGCCTGCGCAGCAGCCGTTTTCTTTCCTTTTCCAGGCTGAGATCGAACAAGCGAGCGAATAAGCGGACTAGCAAAGGCACACGAAAATTGGAGAGAAGTGGGGAGGGGGTGTGGAGAAAAAAACTCAACCACTCCCTCTGCTCCTTATATTCGCACTCCCTCCAGTTTCGTTCCCTTCGCGTAAGTTTTAGGAAACGCCTGGTACGCAGGCTACAATGAACCTAGTCCTGTGACACTTTCACTGACTTCACTAGAAATGACCCAAGCTAAAACTGTTACGTATAACTTCGAATTGTCAGGAAAAGTCTTCCGCTCAAGTTTTCCACCGGTGCACGCTTTCTCTTGCAACCTTAGTGATTTTCCCGCGTTTTTTCCGCGTACGGAGAACGTTCTCGATGCGAAAAAATTTCACTATTTATGGGCTTGAGGACTTTGACACTTCCCGCTTCGATCAAAACGGAAAAGAAAGAAGAGATCACAATTTGTCCTTCCTTTAGAATTGGAGTTCATTTTTATAGTTACGTGGGCGTACTTACCGGACGCCTTTAATAAACTCACATAACTCTATGACTCAAATAGGCTGTAATCATAAATTGCTAAAAATATATAAAAAACTCACTTGGGTTGTTGAATTTTCAACCTTGAATCAGTTTGTAATGGGCGCGGAAACACATCAAGTCTCCCTTACAATAACAGAGGAAATATCCCTCAAAACAATGGTATTGTATTTTATATAGCCTTACCTGAATTTTCAGTTTCGAAGGTTTTTTCCGACGGTTATAAGAAAAGGTCTGAACTTGGATTGAACAATGAGATCAGGAAACCCTTCCGCGCATTTTTTAAGGCTGTTTTAAACCGAACTCAATGTGCCTGGATCGTGGATGTGTGTGGAAATCTTTCTTCCAATCGTAACAGTAACTTTATCGTTCCTTCACTGCTCCTCTTGATGTAACGGTAAAACGTACGAATATTGGATACTTCCTGTGCTGTCTGTCAACAGGGCGTTAGTTTCATTTTCGCATGCATCTGTTATTATTTTTCCTTTTTAAAGATTTGCCAAAATCTCGAACGGGATAGGCTTGCCGACTTACGATCGCTGACTTACAGGTTTAACGATAACGATAATCGCTATTTGACAAAAGAGGGAACCTACTCTTGTGTAGGCAGCGCTTGTCGCGCCTGTGGCCGACACAGTGTGTCATTTTGAAGTGTTTGACTAGGTCATTTCCTTCTCGATAAGGCGACATTACTCACCTCGACGAGATGCGGATCTCTGATTGTTCTCAGCCCCCCCCCCGCCCCCCCAAACTCTGTACTGATTAGAGAAGGGTCGCGGTTGCCTTTTCCATTTCGTCATGCAACCACCAAGTGATAATGGAACCTTTTCCCCATGCTAAATGGCTAAGAATATGTGAACATACGTAAACTGCCGACCGACAAAATGTGAGTGTAAAAACGATATCGTCTCTGTTAGAGATTCCGGAGAGATATCAACAACATACTGAGATAGCCTACCAATGCCAGTTCACTTATTTTCGTTTTTTAATTTTCTCGTACTGAATAATAACAGAACAGAAATACAGTCGACTCACGATAACTCGACAACCTTCACGGGAAATAAAAAGGTTCGGACGTTATTGACTTCAAAAGTTACCGAGGTTCGAGTTCGGCGAGGTTTCAGTTATCGGGGGTATATGGCTGAGTGACTCGAATCCTCACTAACTCCGACCTCCCGCTAACTCGACCAAGTAATCTGCATTTTCCGCCTTTCAGGCCATGATTCTGTCTAATTTTACTCTTCGCACTAAATCGGGATTCTGATGAGGCGAAATTTTTCTATTCCCCGAAGGTTCGAGTTTACATCGGGAGTCGACTGATTTCAATTGATCAACATATGTCTTTCTAGATGTTTAGGTGCGTAGTGTTGTATCGACTGTTTTTTAACAATTGTGTTTATTTTGATGCCCGCAACACAGTCAAAATACAAGAGTACTCGGACGCCCGGAGATCCCCACCCTCAAGAAAACGATACAGAGAAAAAACTGTAACAAGAGATCGCGCAGAATATTCTCTATCCATTTTGAGAGTGGTTGTAATTGTATTCGGTGCAGTCGGATAATAAAATAAATTGATTCAAATGTCGGCAAACCAAAAATTAACTTGTCTACAGCTCTTTTCAATGCGCCCAGTTCAGCAAATATCAATAAATTTCTAACATGGCCTCCGAGGGCTTATCGGGGTCAAATTGTTCAATTTTTTCACAAAAAAACTCCCTCTCCAACACACTTCTTTCTTTTCCTTGAAAACCTCTACATCTCCCCACACAAAAAGTTCTTGCCAAGCCCAAACAGAGACTGGATACAAAGAAAGAAACACAAAAATAGAAGTTTGTCTGAAGTTAGAATAGTGATATTTATCCAATCACAATCAAATATTTCGCTGGGTGGGGGGGGCGGGGGAGGGTGGGGGGCGGTGTGGCGGGCTTGATTGCACGCGATAGCGTCTAAAACATGTCACGTGAGGGAATATCCCAGCTAAAACTGGGAATATCCGGCCGAGAATATTCCCAATTTCAACTGAAAACGCGCGTAGTACGTGTTTGAAGGATAATAAACACAGAGCTCCATCTAGGCTCGGATATTTGTCCTTGGACCACTTATATTGTCTCTCGAAACTCACAGTTTCTGTTCTCGGAACAGGAATGTTGCGACAAAATATACCACAGCACGTTTTGCGCCAAATGGTAGGCTTCTGTGTTTATTATCACTTCATAACTACACGCTAACACGCGACCGGTTTTTCAGTTGAAAATTGGGAAATATTCTCGCGGATATTCCCCAGTTTTAGCGGGGGGGAATATTACCTCACGTGACATGTTTAGACAATCGCGTAGCAAGCGAAAAATTTGATGGATTATAATATATCACTATTCTAACTTCAGGGGACAAACTTTCTATATTTTTGAGCTGTTACTTTCTTATTTATCCAAGTCTCTTTGAAGACTTGAGACAAAGAAACTTGAAAAATTGACAAAATTTGACCCGATAGCCTCGGAGGCATGTTAGAAATTGATATATCGACGTGCTTGGCTATTTGAAAAGAGCTGTAGAAAAGTATTTTCTGCCGACATATTGAATCAATTTCATTATTATCCGACTGCACCGAATACAATTACAAACAACTATCAAAATGGATAGAATATCTGGATACATTCTTGTTACAGATTTTTTCCCTGGATCGTTTCGAGGTGTGTGTGATCCAGGCAGTCCTAGACGCTGTATTGACTTAGTCGTTGGCGGGCCATCAAATAAACACAAATTGTTAAAATAAACAGGATACAACACAACAACTAACATACTAGAAACAGACATATCGTTGATCAATCGAAATACAGTCGGACTCCCGAGTCAAACCGACCTTCGGGCGGATAATATAGAAAAAGATCGGACTCATCAGAAGTCCGAGTTAGCGAGAGTAAAATTATACAGAAAATGCAGCCTGCATGAAAGCGGAAATGAGATTACACTTCGACGTTAGCGGGAGGTTCGTAGTCTAGTTAATGGATATCAGAGTCAACTCAGCATATAAGCCCCCGGATGACTGAAAAACTACGCCAACTCGAACCTCCCCGGTAACTATTGAAGTCAATAAATCTCGAACCTTTTTCTATTTCCTTGCAAGGTCGAGTCTATCGGGAGTCGACTGTATTCTGGATTCCTGTTATTATTACGTAGAGAAAAACAAACGAAAATGGAATAGTTAGTGAACTGCATGCCTATGGAGGCTAAATACTCAGTTGGTGTTGGTAAATCTGTCTCCCGGTGAAAATCTCTAAGCAGAAGACGATATCGTGATCACAGCGGGGTCGACCATTTTGTCGTGAGTTTCGGCAAGTGTGTATGCGTAAGTGTTTCCACATATATTAAAGTAATCCTATTTAGCTACATGGGACACAAGGTTTCCTGATATCGAGCTTGGTGTGCATGACCCGGGTAAATGGGTGTGAAAAGGGGCAACCGTGGACCCCCTGTATCCGATCTCAGTAAAAGTTTTTTGCGGGCCTGAGAGAAATCAGAGCATTCCGCAATCGTATCGCTCTTTACAATGGTGAATGGTGAGTTACATGGTCGGTCCTATATTCGAGAAGGAAATGGAAACATAGTCAAAACTTTACTTCAAAAATGACAAAACGGTGTCGTGCCACGTAATGCGCCGACAAGCGCTGCCTACACAAAGAGTCGGGGTTCCTACTTCGTAGTTTGTCACAATAGCGATCATCGTTCATCGTTTTAATACCTG
Organism: Platygyra sinensis; assembly: GCA_019787425.1. Classification (NCBI taxonomy): domain Eukaryota; kingdom Metazoa; phylum Cnidaria; class Anthozoa; order Scleractinia; family Merulinidae; genus Platygyra; species Platygyra sinensis. The sequence continues at coordinate 1,257 of JAHPZR010043377.1, read as the reverse complement.
TAAGGTCTTAAGCGATCGTAGGTCGGTCCATGGTGAGTCCTCTTCCCGTCGCGAGATTTTGGGCTAAAACTTTACAAAACAGGAAAAATAATGAACAGAATGCCCATGCGAAAATGAAACTAAAACGCCCTGTTTCGACTAGAAAGCTAACCAGCAAGTATCTCTCAATAATTCGCGGTTAACTGTTTTTTATCCCGTTTATCAATTCAAAGTATAGGGATGCCATTGTGGAAGGAACGATAAAGTTACTTCTGTTTCCGATGGAAGAAAGATTTCCACCAACTAGAATATTTTCCATCCCCACGTATCCAGGCACGATTGCAGTTCGCGTTATAAAACAGTCCCTATAAAAAAATGCGCGGAAGGGTTTTTTTTTCCTTTAGTTCTCATTGTTCAATCCAAGTTTCAGACCCTTTTCTTGTATAACCGTCGGAAAAAACATCTGTCGAAACATGAAAATTTCAGGTTAACGAAGGCTATATAAAATATCATATACCATCTGTTTTTGCAGCGGAGAAATATCTCCTCTGGTATCTGTGAAGGGAGTTACTTGACTGCTTGCTTTTCCCCGCTAGCACGCCACAGATTACAAACTGATTCAAGGTGTGACAATTCAACACACCTCACCGTCAGACAAGTTGAGTTTTTTGATAAATTTTTAGGCAATTTTATGATTTACAGCGATTTCTGAGTCCTAGAGGTTAATTGTGAGTATTATTAAAGGCGGTGCTTTCCCCGCTAAGGGTTACAGCCCACTGAAACATATATAAGAATGAAACTCACGAATTCCTAAAGGAAGGACCAAATTGGTGAATCTCCCCCCCCCCCCTCCCCTCCCCCCCCCCCCTTCTCTATTTCCCGTTTTGCAATCGAAGCGGGGAAGTGTCAAAGTCCTCAAGGCCCACTAACATAGTGTGGAAATTTTTGGCGCATCGAGAACGTTCTCCGTACGCGGGAAACAACCGCGGGAACATCACTAGGTTGCAAGAGAAGCAGCCAGAGCACGGGTGGAAAAAACTTGAGCGGAAGACTTTTCTGAACAATTCGAAGTTATAACGTTAACAGTTTTTAGCTTGAGTTTATTATCTAAGTGAAGTTCATGAAAGTGTCCACAGGACCTGTCGTGGTTTCATTGTAAGCCTGCGTAGCCATGGCGTTCCAAAATCGCGAAGGGAAACGAAATGGTGAGGGAGTGGCGAAATAAGGAGCAGATGTGAGTGGTTTGAGTTTTTTTCTCACAACCCTCCACTTCTCTTC
>JAHPZR010043375.1:0-10767 GCA_019787425.1 Platygyra sinensis | reverse complement strand
CATGAACCATTCTGCAATAATTGGAGACAACATCAACTCTTTTGTTAGCTATGGGGGTTTTTTGCGGACAAAATTTCGAATGTGAATACATCAATGTTTTGTTAAATAAATTATTGTTATGCGTAATAATACAAATTTGAAAATAACATAAATCAATTTCGTCCGGGATACATCAATTTTGAGTGACATACATCGATGTTGCGAAGCATACATCGCTTTCCCAAATCATTCGTGCGTGACCGTATACAACTAAAAGATGTTCGATAAAACTAAAAGATGAGGAAGCGGAAATAGAAGTGACCGGAAGTCGGCTGGAAGAAGAAGCCAATATCACACAATATGACGGAAACAGGAGAGGATCAGGGAGTTTAAAATTCTGCGTTGTCTAGAGAACGTGAACCACGACGGCTAATTTTTCAACTTTATATTCCGAATTTAACGCTGCATTCCATGCACAATTTCGAGATAGTTTTGCCAGTGAGAAACAAACAAAATGAATTTAGAGTATAGCGAGATTCGAAGGTAAAATATAAGTTTATTTTTGATCGGCGTTGTCCTCGGCGTCGCTGTCGTGGTTTCTTAAACTCCCTAAAGTAAGATGCTCCCTAACCCCTAAACCCTGACTGACCGGAAGTCGGCTAGAAGGCCCAATATGGTGGAAATGGAAGAGGATTAGGGGGATGCACGGATTTGGCTGCCCCAGACAATCGACGGATTTTTTTATTCCTTTGGTAGACTACTGAAATGGCGCGGGAAGCGACAAAGGAACACTGCGTCCTGCGACTCGGCTTAACTTTTTTAGTCGCCCTCTCAGATGAAGGGGGAGATCTCAGATTTAAACGCCCCTTCTTATGAACAACTCCTACGGTTCTTGACAATGTTGCCTGATTAGCATATGATAAGTGCAGAGACTTACCCATATTTTAAATGTTTATTCATATAAAAAATCAATTTCCGAGAAAAAAATAAAGTACTTCCCATAGAGAAATTTCCGTCTCTCGTGTTATGCAGTAATACCATAATGTAACAACGTATTTAGTTCTTGTAAATTTTTTTTTAAATAGAAGCGGTGTTCTTTTCTTATGCCCCGTTCACACCAAAGCTTAAACATGTTTAAAAGCTGTTTAGTTAAACACGGTTTAAAATTGTTTTCTTTATAAAAGCTGCTTACTGGTGTTGTTTTTTACTTCAAATTCAGCACAAATTAAAAAACTAAATCCTGCATAAAAGCCTGAGTTGCAGTTTTTCTTTAATAGTTTTCATTTTTCTAAACCTGGTTTAATTAAACATGTTTAGTTGGTGTGAATGGGGTATTAGTTAGGGCCATGTTCTGGTTAGACTCGTATGGATGGCAAGGATAGACGTGTTGCAGTTTTAAATATTGTTTCAGCTTTGTCATGCCAAAAAATCCGGTTAACCTAACTATTATTTTCCGCTCAGTCACCGACCTCTTGTTTTAGGTTTGTACTTTCAAAAATAAAACTAAGATTAGTTAAATCACTTTTTCTGAGTTTACCGACCAGCTTGTCCAAGTATGGGCGAGCCTGTATGAAAACGCAAACAGCTTTACCAGATAAACCAAACTTGGTAATGTCCTGGGCAATTTTGTATGTGCTCGTTACAGATATGGTAACTTTGCTGCATTATATTTTGTTTACAAATAGTTATTACTATATTATTCATTCAAGTTTAAGCAGATAGTCTGAAATGCTTAAAGTTTTGAATTTTAACGAAGTGTCACCTCGACCGTTATTTCCTGTGGAGATGATTATTTTTTCATTTTCATTCTTTGACGCCAAAAAGAAGAAGAAGTAATTTCGTCTATCAACATGACTTAGGAGCAAAATAAGCCAGTTGTATTCAATCATATCTCGGAGAGGTGGTAGACTACGAGTAGTCAGTTTTTGTTCCTGAAATTCTCCGCACGGAACTCCGTTAAAATTATGCAAATTAGGGAAAGAAACGGGGAGGGAATGAAGAGAGGCAGGAAAAAAAACCGACTACGGAAGTTTCTTTTGTTATTCAAATTCCCGTTCCTGAGAAACGGGAAATACCGATTGGATAACTGCCTGTCAATCTGTTAACAAATCCATCAAATTCGCTTGTGGGTTTTTAGTGTCAAAGCTCTCGCGGGAAAACGTTTCAGTTGAAACTGCGGATTAAGCAATAATATCCCTTTGAAATGGAAAGGACGTTTTTGCCGTGCTACCAACTGGTTTTGGTAAAAGTCTTATTTACAAAAGCTTTGTCTTTGGTAAAGAAATCATCGAGGGACATTCGCCAGCAGTAATTGTCGAACAATGGCATATGCAACACGTACAGTCAACAGACTTGCATGTAAAGGGCTACTTTTGAATCCTGTGGTACAAGAACGGTCAAATGAGGAATAAACCTATACATCGAGCTCCAGAAACATAAGTTCGATCAGATAGCTTCAAGAAACATAAGAATTTCTCTAGACAAGCGAAGTAAACTAGAGCTACGGCGTCTCCGAAGAAAAACGGGAAAACGTACAAGGGCAAATATGATACCCGTGATCGATAAGAATAAATCTACCTACTGTACAAACAGTTCTAATCACAGCCGAGACCGGCGTCACAATATAGAATGCAAGTAAGCAGCACGTTCGCAATTAACGTCATATTTTGTCCCTCAAAAGCAAATACTTGGAGACCTAAAAACATATATTGCAATAGAAATGAATCGAAATGAGCCAAAACAATACACTAACACATGGCAAATTATACAGGTGTCACACTCGACGAAGCGACATGCAGATAAGAGCGGAAATCATGCAGACCTATGACCTCAAAAAATTTGCCATAGCACGGTCTAAATGCTCTACTCTACTTAGAATTCCTTCTTATAACACATCATGAACATGAAGTGCCCTTCATAAACACGCGTGAAGCGACCAAAATGTCGAGTGACCCAACAGAGAACGGCAAATGTACAAATGTCACGAACCGTAGAAGTCGTGTAGTCTAGTCAATCCCATTTTATACTTATAACAATAACTTTGCCGCGAAATAGTCTCAGATTGCAAACTGGGCAGAACCATCAGTCAAACAGCTTTCAAAGGCTGCAAATCGAAAAGATCAAAATACCACCGCAGTCTCTTTGTTTTTCCTTTTCCTCCGCGCCCGCTTTTTTCGACCGCCCTTTTCGCGGCTCGCGGCTTTGCCGCTCGCCGCCTGCTACTCGATAGCTCTAATAAACGCAAGGAATACGCTAGGAAAAGAAAGAGACTGCTCGCAGTCTAGAGAGGTGGCAGTGGTTCCATCCTGTTTCAAAATCTCACAATCAGACCATGGAGTACATGCAGAGCTAACTATGGGGGTTTTTTTGCGGACAAAATTTCGAACGTGAATACATCAATGTTTTGTTAAATAAATTATTGTTATGCGTAATAATACAAATTTGAAAGTAACATAAATCAATTTCGTCCGGAATACATCAATTTTGAGTGACATACATCGATGTTGTGTAGCATGCATCGCTTTCCCAAATCATTCGTGCGTGACCGTATAGAACTAAAAGATGTTCGATAAAACTAAAAGATGTTCGATAAAACTAAAAGATGAGGAAGCGGAAATAGAAGTGACCGGAAGTTGGCTGGAAGAAGAGGCCAATATGGCGGAAACAAGAGAGGATTAGCGAGTTTAAAATTCTGCGTTGTCTGGAGAACGTGAACCACGACGGCTAATTTTTCAACTTTATATTCCGAATTTAACGCTGCGTTCCATGCACAATTTCGAGATAGTTTTGCCAGTGAGAAACAAACAAAATGACTTTAGAGTATAGCGAGATTCGAAGGTAAAATATAAGTTAATTTTTTGATCGGCGTTGTCCTCGGCGTCGCTGTCGTGGTTTCTTAAACTCCCTAAAGTAAGATGCTCCCTAACCCCTAAACCCTGACTGACCGGAAGTCGGCTAGAAGGCCAATATGGTGGAAATGGAAGAGGATTAGGGGGATGCACGGATTTGGCTGCCCAACAATCGACAGAGTTTTTATTCCTTTGGTAGACTACTGAAATGGCGCGGAAGGACAACGGAACACTGCGTCCTGCCACTCGGCTTAACTATTTTAGTCGCCGTTTAGCGAGAAAACGAAATACGCCTCTCGAATGAAGTGGGGGAGATCTCAGATTGAGTTAAAGACGACCCTACGGTTCTTGAAATTTCTTCATTTGCCCTTCACTTTTAATTTGATCGTAATAAGTATCTCGATTTTTCTTTGCTTCACAGACCTGTTTCTGAAGGGCACGGTTATTGTTATTAGGAGGAATTTTAAACGGAGAGTAGCCGTTAGATTGTGCTTTAGCAAATTTTCTTGAGTTCATAGTTCTGTATGGTTTTCACTGTTAGGTGCTGGTCGCTTCGCAGAGTTCGACACCTTTTAGCCTGCATGGTAACCGTTCTAGTACGAACAGCTTTTTCAGCATTCTGACCGGGTGCAAATTGGAGCGAGAACCTCTGTGCTTACACAGTCGAACCTCCAGCTGCGACCTGCACCTCTCCTCAGCGACCAGTATTCCTAAATACCAAGAGTTCCCAAGTCAAATCACTATATTTGAAACTTCTTGTAACCGACAACCTCTCGTAAGCGGACACGACCACTTCCAGAGCTAAAAGTTTGAAATTTTCTTTTGTTTTTAACCTCCCGTAAGCGACCAATTGACCGATATTAGACAGGAACTAATGGATAATAAATTATAAGCGTTGTTACATTATGGTATTACTGCATAACACGAGAGACGGAAATTTCTCTATGGGAAGTACTTTATTTTTTCTCGAAATTGATTTTTTATATGAATAAACATTTAAAATATGGGTAAGTCTCTGCACTTATCATATGCTAATCAGGCAACATTGTCAAGAACCGTAGGAGTTGTTCATAAGAAGGGCGTTTAAATCTGAGATCTCCCCCCTTCATCTGAGAGGGCGACTAAAAAAGTTAAGCCGAGTCGCAGGACGCAGTGTTCCTTTGTCCTTCCGCGCCATTTCAGTAGTCTACCAAAGGAATAAAAAATCCGTCGATTGTTGGGCAGCCAAATCCGTGCATCCCCCTAATCCTCTTCCATTTCCACCATATTGGCCTTCTAGCCGACTTCCGGTCAGTCAGGGTTTAGGGGTTAGGGAGCATCTTACTTTAGGGAGTTTAAGAAACCACGACAGCGACGCCGAGGACAACGCCGATCAAAAATAAACTTATATTTTACCTTCGAATCTCGCTATACTCTAAATTCATTTTGTTTGTTTCTCACTGGCAAAACTATCTCGAAATTGTGCATGGAATGCAGCGTTAAATTCGGAATATAAAGTTGAAAAATTAGCCGTCGTGGTTCACGTTCTCTAGACAACGCAGAATTTTAAACTCCCTGATCCTCTCCTGTTTCCGTCATATTGTGTGATATTGGCTTCTTCTTCCAGCCGACTTCCGGTCACTTCTATTTCCGCTTCCTCATCTTTTTAGTTTTATCGAACATCTTTTAGTTGTATACGGTCACGCACGAATGATTTGGGAAAGCGATGTATGCTTCGCAACATCGATGTATGTCACTCAAAATTGATGTATCCCGGACGAAATTGATTTATGTTATTTTCAAATTTGTATTATTACGCATAACAATAATTTATTTAACAAAACATTGATGTATTCACATTCGAAATTTTGTCCGCAAAAAACCCCCATAGCTAACAAAAGAGTTGATGTTGTCTCCAATTATTGCAGAATGGTTCATGCAGAGTGAAGGGCTTAATAGACTGAGATGAGAACGGTGCTACTTAGGTCCTTAACAACGTTAACTATTTAAAAGGAATTGAAATTCGAACAGCTAAGAGGAATTGTGTACCTCCCTGAGTAACTGTTAATTTATTGTGTGCAGTTAAGAGAATTCAATTTGCAAAACGCCTCTTGTGAACACTTTTGTCATTTTATTTCTATTCTCTTGCGGGATCTATATTTCCACACAAATAGCATAGTATAGCGTTAGAAATAGTATAGTGTAACAAATAGTATAGTCTAACCTTAGATGTAATATAGTACACCGAAGTAATAGTATAGCTCTACTGAGATCGGAGTGGAGAGCTTTTGAGAACCTCACCCGTTTTGAGCGCATCTTATTCAAAAAGTATCAAAGACATTGACTTTAAAGTCGACATGTTTATTCAATTTATCTGGAAAACCAACGTCTAGCATGTCATGCGATTTGCCAAAAAAACTTGATGTTCTTATGGCAGTCTTTTTTGACAGGCATGGTTTTCAAAATTGGGAACAGTGTTGGAGCAAATATCACTCTGGACTAAATTTCTTCATCTTTATATACTACTTCAGCCTTCTTTATCGTTTTAGAGTAGATGTTTAGAGTAGGTGAACTTGTAGAGTTAAAAACTCACAAAATTCAGATACAAGATGCTACCTATTTAAAGTAATGATATCACTCCTACAAGATATGGAATCGTCACTTCAACTTACGAACTTCAAAGGAAATTTTTATTTCATTCCGTAAAATGTTACAGGGCCAGGGACTCAAAGAGCTCCCCTCTACTTCCATAGTTAAGAGACAAAAATGTGCCAATTGAAATAGGATAACGCGCATGGATTTGTCTGCAGGAACTGGCCAATGAATAGCCCTTTCCACCGTTAATTTTTCGCATTTGCATTACAACGTAATCCAACGTGGATGGGAGGCAATTTGGAGGTAAAACTAAAAAAATAGCTCGAAATTACCTAACAAACACGTTAGATTTTATTAAAATGAAAATGAGCAATATTAACCGTGAAAAGGGCTATCTAAATCTAAATCTAAATATCGTTATGTCGGCAAAATCGTTTAGGACATCACGCCAACTCTAAGATAATAATAAATAAAACTATACTAAAATATACAAAACTATTAAAAACTATTAAAAACTATTAAAAACTACTGATAAAAATAAAACTAAATTAGTTTGCTTTTAAAAATACAGAGGGAATTGGCTTGGAAACGGTTTTCTTCTGGAAGTTTGTTCCATTCGGTTATTGTACTGGGAAAAAAAGAAATATTTCGAAACTTTTAGCTCTGGAAGTGGTCGTGTCCGCTTACGAGAGGTTGTCGGTTACAAGAAGTTTCAAATATAGTGATTTGACTTGGGAACTCTTGGTATTTAGGAATACTGGTCGCTGAGGAGAGGTGCAGGTCGCAGCTGGAGGTTCGACTGTGTAAGCACAGAGGTTCTCGCTCCAATTTGCACCCGGTCAGAATGCTGAAAAAGCTGTTCGTACTAGAACGGTTACCATGCAGGCTAAAAGGTGTCGAACTCTGCGAAGCGACCAGCACCTAACAGTGAAAACCATACAGAACTATGAACTCAAGAAAATTTGCTAAAGCACAATCTAACGGCTACTCTCCGTTTAAAATTCCTCCTAATAACAATAACCGTGCCCTTCAGAAACAGGTCTGTGAAGCAAAGAAAAATCGAGATACTTATTACGATCAAATTAAAAGTGAAGGGCAAATGAAGAAATTTCAAGAACCGTAGGGTCGTCTTTAACTCAATCTGAGATCTCCCCCACTTCATTCGAGAGGCGTATTTCGTTTTCTCGCTAAACGGCGACTAAAATAGTTAAGCCGAGTGGCAGGACGCAGTGTTCCGTTGTCCTTCCGCGCCATTTCAGTAGTCTACCAAAGGAATAAAAACTCTGTCGATTGTTGGGCAGCCAAATCCGTGCATCCCCCTAATCCTCTTCCATTTCCACCATATTGGCCTTCTAGCCGACTTCCGGTCAGTCAGGGTTTAGGGGTTAGGGAGCATCTTACTTTAGGGAGTTTAAGAAACCACGACAGCGACGCCGAGGACAACGCCGATCAAAAAATAAACTTATATTTACCTTCGAATCTCGCTATACTCTAAAGTCATTTTGTTTGTTTCTCACTGGCAAAACTATCTCGAAATTGTGCATGGAACGCAGCGTTAAATTCGGAATATAAAGTTGAAAAATTAGCCGTCGTGGTTCACGTTCTCCAGACAACGCAGAATTTTAAACTCGCTAATCCTCTCTTGTTTCCGCCATATTGGCCTCTTCTTCCAGCCAACTTCCGGTCACACTTCTATTTCCGCTTCCTCATCTTTTAGTTTTATCGAACATCTTTTAGTTTTATCGAACATCTTTTAGTTCTATACGGTCACGCACGAATGATTTGGGAAAGCGATGCATGCTACACAACATCGATGTATGTCACTCAAAATTGATGTATTCCGGACGAAATTGATTTATGTTACTTTCAAATTTGTATTATTACGCATAACAATAATTTATTTAACAAAACATTGATGTATTCACGTTCCGAAATTTTGTCCGCAAAAAACCCCCATAGTTAGCTCTGCATGTACTCCATGGTCTGATTGTGAGATTTTGAAACAGGATGGAACCACTGCCACCTCTCTAGACTGCGAGCAGTCTCTTTCTTTTCCTAGCGTATTCCTTGCGTTTATTAGAGCTATCGAGTAGCAGGCGGCGAGCGGCGAAAGCCGCGAGCCGCGAAAAGGGCGGTCGAAAAAAGCGGGCGCGGAGGAAAAGGAAAAACAAAGAGACTGCGGTGGTATTTTGATCTTTTCGATTTGCAGCCTTTGAAAGCTGTTTGACTGATGGTTCTGCCCAGTTTGCAATCTGAGGACTATTTCGCGGCAAAGTTATTGTTATAAGTATAAAATGGGGAGTTGACTAGACTACACGACTTCTACGGTTCGTGACATTTGTACATTTGCCGTTCTCGTTGGGTCACTCGACATTTTGGTCGCTTCACGCGTGTTTATGAAGGGCACTTCATGTTCATGATGTGTTATAAGAAGGAATTCTAAGTAGAGTAGAGCATTTAGACCGTGCTATGGCAAATTTTTTGAGGTCATAGCGTTCTGCATGATTTCCGCTCTTATCTGCATGTCGCTTCGTCGAGTGTGACACCTGTATAATTTGCCATGTGTTAGTGTATTGTTTTGGCTCATTTCGATTCATTTCTATTGCAATATATGTTTTTAGGTCTCGCAAGTATTTGCTTTGGAGGGACAAAATATGACGTTAATTGCGAACGTGCTGCTTACTTGCATTCTATATTGTGACGCCGGTCTCGGCTGTGATTAGAACTGTTTGTACAGTAGGTAGATTTATTCTTATCGATCACGGGTATCATATTTGCCCTTGTACGTTTTCCCGTTTTTCTTCGGAGACGCCGTAGCTCTAGTTTACTTCGCTTGTCATAGAGAAATTCTTATGTTTCTTGAAGCTATCTGATCGAACTTATGTTTCTGGAGCTCGATGTATAGGTTTATTCCTCATTTGACCGTTCTTGTACCACAGGATTCAAAAGTAGCCCTTTACATGCAAGTCTGTTGACTGTACGTGTTGCATATGCCATTGTTCGACAATTACTGCTGGCGAATGTCCCTCGATGATTTCTTTACCAAAGACAAAGCTTTTGTAAATAAGACTTTTTACCAAAACCAGTTAGGTAGCACGGCAAAAACGTCCTTTCCATTTCAAAGGGATATTATTGCTTAATCCGCAGTTTCAACTGAAACGTTTTCCCGCGAGAGCTTTGACACTAAAAAACCCACAAGCGAATTTGATGGATTTGTTAACAGATTGACAGGCAGTTATCCAATCCGGTATTTCCCGTTTCTCAGGAACGGGAATTTGAATAACAAAAGAAACTTCCGTAGTCGGTTTTTTTTCCTGCCTCTCTTCATTCCCTCCCCGTTTCTTTCCCTAATTTGCATAAATTTTAACGGAGTTCCGTGCGGAGAATTTCAGGAACAAAAACTGACTACTCGTAGTCTACCACCTCTCCGAGATATGATTGAATACAACTGGCTTATTTTGCTCCTAAGTCATGTTGATAGACGAAATTACTTCTTCTTCTTTTTGGCGTCAAAGAATGAAAATGAAAAAATAATCATCTCCACAGGAAATAAACGGTCGAGGTGGACACTTCGTTAAAATTCAAAACTTTAAGCATTCAGACTATCTGCTTAAACTTGAATGAATAATATAGTAATAACTATTTGTAAACAAAATATAATGCAGCAAAGTTACCATATCTGTAACGAGCACATACAAAATTGCCCAGGACATTACCAAGTTTGGTTTATCTGGTAAAGCTGTTTGCGTTTTCATACAGGCTCGCCCATACTTGGACAAGCTGGTCGGTAAACTCAGAAAAAAGTGATTTAACTAATCTTAGTTTTATTTTTTGAAAGTACAAACCTAAAACAAGAGGTCGGTGATGAGCGGAAAATAATAGTTAGGTTTAACCGGATTTTTTGGCATGACAAAGCTGAAACAATATTTAAAACTGCAACACGTCTATCCTTGCCATCCATACGAGTCTAACCAGAACATGGCCCTAACTAATACCCCATTCACACCAACTAAACATGTTTAATTAAACCAGGTTTAGAAAAATGAAAACTATTAAAGAAAAACTGCAACTCAGGCTTTTATGCAGGATTTAGTTTTTTTAATTTGTGCTGAATTTGAAGTAAAAACAACACCAGTAAGCAGCTTTTATAAAGAAAACAATTTTAAACCGTGTTTAAACTAAACAGCTTTTAAACATGTTTAAGCTTTGGTGTGAACGGGGCATAAGAAAGAACCACCGGCTTCTATTTAAAAAAAAATTTACAAGAACTAAATACGTTGTTACAGTTACAAATGAATGATGCGATAAAAATCTCAATTACTTTCCTCATTTATACTTTCAATTTTATTTCAGTATGCAGGTAAAA
>JAHPZR010043374.1:20000-30042 GCA_019787425.1 Platygyra sinensis | reverse complement strand
TAAAACAGAAAATAATATAAAAGTACAAGCATAATAATTAATGATTTCCTATATCACAGCCTTTCTCGTCTGACAAGAATGAAAACCAGGTCAACTTCATCTCCTACATATACCGCACACCTTGCAATGTTGTTATTGCTGAAAATGGCGTTTAAAGTATATAGTCCGCTCAACTGGTGACGGAATGGTAAAGTTAAAGTGATATGTTTGGACAGGCAAATTTTATTTGGAAGCTAATCGATTCCTGGTTTGGTCCTAACGGCTACTTATCAGCTAAATAGAAACCATTAAACATACTACTGAAGGAAAAATGGACTAAAAAAATCCCCTCATAGGTTGGCCAAACCCCCACCCAAATTAAAAAAACAAATACGTAACCTTAAACTTAAATTTACTTAACACGCCAGTATGAAGCTATATGATTTTCCTTAGAGGTTGTTGTGTTTCTCTAAAGTGCGAAGTCAGTTCGCTACAGTATAAAACTTTTCTCTCCTGCTAAAGACTTTCATTACCCCAGGGCTTAAACTTTGGAAAGAATTGCCCGAGTTTTGTTCAGAAACGGTCATACAATAATCGAATGGGTGATTTTTCATCGAGGGTGTCTAGCAGTAACAAACCATTTTTAAACAATAGAAAACTAAAACCCTAAATCGCTTATCTTTCATGGTAAACCTGTCCAACGTTGAACTTGTCACCAGTTTTGTAATGTGTTTTTTTGGGCGCTAAAGCGCGGAATAAAAACATAACTGCTCAAAGTGTGGAACACTGAGAGATTTAAAGGTTCGCAACAACAGAAAGGCACCACGGCAAGACAAGGCAAAATCAGCAAAATAGAAGTAATGAAGAAGAGTGTATAAAGCGCGTTTTTAGGAATTTGCAAAATAAGGAGGAAATATTAACCGCAAAGCTATGTTGTAAGTACGAAGAGTTTATGAAGATAACTGCGACAAATGACTCTCCCTTAATTGTCACTTTTGAACAAAATGGTGGTTTTTAAACCTACTGTTGGATATTAACACGACATGCCTTATTATATTAACGCAAAAAAATTCTTTTTACTGTAATCAACAAAGCTTTCGGTAGCTTTTGTGTTGTGTTTAAATCAAGGGAGTATTGAGATTCTCTTGATTTTCCTTGTATGTTTTTCATTGCGCTTTTGTTTTAGAAACTGACAGATATTCAAGTGTTATCCGGGCGCTGTAAGAAAATAAAGGAAATTGTGAAGCCTCCTATTGGTAAAAGCCAGGCTGGTTATTGTCACTCTCCTCTTAAAAAGTTTGTCTTAGTAGCTCGTGATGATTCTTCTTGTCGGCGAAATTTTAATTTAAGGAAGGAGAAACGGGGGCAAAAAGGCGTCCCCTTTTAAACTTGTTTGGTCCTCGCGCTAACCCCACCTCCATCCTTTAAGCTTAAGTTTTGTCAACAAACACGTATTGTGAGTATTGAAACAGAAAATACAAATATCAGTAATGCTATATACGTTAAGCGGTTATCGAAGAGGAAAGTTACGAAATGCAACTCCCGGTGAATATTTTAATTTGCCGGGCATAAAGCACCCGCCAACAAAAAAAACAGTTTCTTTTCTGAGATGTTTCCTGAGAAATCGAACAGAACTATTGTTTTGCTCAGTTTTGCGACGTTTTCGTTGCCGTCGTCGTCGTCGTGGTTTGCTTATGCTCCCTAACATTAACACGAGCACTGGAAACAATAGTTCTGTCGAGTTTCTCGGAAACATCTCAGAAAGAGAAACTTTTTTTTGTTGGCGGTGCTTTATGCCCGGCAATTAATATTCACCGGAGTGCATTCGTAACTTCCTCTTCGATAACCTATTACGTATATACATTACTGATATTTGTATTTTCTGTTTCATACTCAAATACGTTTTGCAAACTTAAGCTTAAAGGATGGAGAGGTGGTAGCGGAGGACAAAACAAGTTAAAAGACGCCTTTTTGCCCCAGTTTCTCTTCCTTAATTAAAATTTCGCCGAAAAGAAGATCACAGAGCTACTAAGACAAATTTTAAGGAGTGACATATACATGGTTTACAATAGAAGGCTTCACAATTTCTTTATTTTCTTACAGCGCCGGATAACACTTGAAATCTGTCAGTTTCTAACAAAAGCGAATGAAAACATACAAGGAAATCAAGAGAACTTAATCTCCCTTGATTAAACACAACAAAAGTTACGAAAGCTTTGTTGATTACAGTAAAAGAATTTTTTTGTTAATATAATAAGAATGTCGAGTAATCCAACAGTAGGTTAAAAACCACCATTTGTTCAAGTGACAATAAAGGAGAGTCATTTGTCGCAGTTATCTTCATAAACTCTTCGTACTTACAAATAGCTTTGCGGGTAATATTTCTCTTATTTTGCAAATCCTAAACGCTCTTATAACTCTTCTTCATTACTTCTATTTTGCTGATTTTTGCCTGTCTTGCCGTGGTGCCTGGCGAACCTTTAAATCTCTCAGTGTTCCACACTTTGAGTAGTTATGTTTTATTTCGCTTTTAGCGCCCAAAACATTACAACTGGTGACAAGTTCAACGTTGACAGGTTTACCATGAAGATAAGCGATTAGGGTTTTAGTTTTCTATTGTTTAAATGTTTTGTTACTATAGCACCCTCAGAAAAATCACCCATTCGATTATTGTATGACCGTTTCTGAACAAACTCGGGAAATTCTTCAAAGTTTAACCCTGGGGTAATGAAGTTTTAGCAGAGAGAAAAGTTATACTGTAGCGAACTGACTTCGCACTTTAAGAAACACACAACTCTAAGGAAATCATATAGCTTCATACTGCGTGTTAAGTAATTTAAGTTTAAGGTTACGTATTTGTTTTTTTATTTGGGTGGGGGTTGGCCAACCTATGAGGGGATTTTTTTAGTCATTTTTCCTTCAGTAGTATGTTAATGGTTTATATTTAGCTGATAAGTAGCCTGTTAGCCCAACCAGGAATCGATTAGCTTCCAAATAAAATTTGCCTTTCAAACATATCACTTAACTTTACCATTCCGTCACAGTTGAGCGGACTATATACTTTAAACGCCCATTTTAGCAATACAACATGCAAGGTGTGCGGTATATGTAGGAATGAAGTTTACCTGGTTTTCATTCTTGTCAGACGAGAAAGTGTGATATAGAAATCATTATTATTATGCTTGTACTTTTATATATTTCTGTTTTATTATTCTCGGTTTTCAACAGTCATGTGATCAAAGCATAAAGTCGTAACCATTCAATAAATAAAGTCAATTATCTGGAATATGATAGATGGTTGTTATATAAACAACCTCGCCAAGAATCAGGTCTCTGCTGTTTTTAATTTTCTTCAGTTCAAATTTATATAGCTTTGTAGGGAGACGCCATGTTTGTGCCCTGCGAAGGGGCTAAAACATGGCGGCCGTAAAGTAACAGAAACATCTGTATTGAGTTTTGCTATTGAAACGAAAATTAATTACTCTAGGACTCTGACGCACTGAAACAAATACTTCTAGTGCAAGCACTGTTTGGTTAGCAAAAACTAAAGCGATAAGTCATCCTTTGACCGCGTGACAGCCTGTTTTCATGTCACGCAACGCAAAAGCTTGAAATTCAAACGTACTTTTTACACAAAGAAGAACTTTGTCGAGCTAAAATGCTGTGAAGCGTCAATTTCCTATAGGCTCTTTTATCTGATGAACGAAAAGGCCTTATTGTTATTGTTATTTTCAGAACTGACTGAAACGGCTTCTTCAGCCCAGCGGCCACCATATGGTCAAAAGCAACAGAATATGATCTGCAAAAGTCAATGACCAACATTTTAGCGGAGCTCCGCCGCTCTGAAGGACCGCCAAGGGGAGCCCCATAACACTATAGGGAAAAAGAAACCCATGAATTGATTTTCTCATGGTTATCATGGGCAGCGGTATTGCTCGTGGGCGCGTACGCACGACGACGGCGACGGTGGAGTCGCGCAACATGGCGGCCATAACTCCAAAATAATAGGTTCATAGAAGGTTTAAGCAGCCAACCGGAACGATGATCCTGCTGGTATTCGTTGGATCAATGTAGTGATCTAATCGGCTTCACAAGCAGAAACCGACACAACGCAGAATGATTTTTGAAGGTGTACATCCGTGAAGAAACATTTTAACTGCATGTTTTCTTTTATTATGTAAATTTATTATTTTATTTCACCATATGTTTATCTTTAATTCACACTGTCAACTATTTTTACGTATTTCCGGTAATATGCTACATAAAAACACGTGCCAATGTAAAACTCCCATTGTACCTGAAGAAGGCTGGTTTGGCCAGCCGAAATATAGTACACCTTCAAAAATCATTCTGCGTTGTGTCGGTTTCTGCCTTCATATTGTTCATAGAAGACATGCAGCCTGGTTTACCGCGTACTTTGATATTGGACATCCATGTTATGAGCAATTGACACCTGTCAAAACAACGTATCTGCTGACCAGTATCACGTGATCATATAGCGGGCTCAAGTCTATAACTCATCGAGGTCACGTGTTTTTTAAGTTGACCGCTGACTAAGTGCTGGTTTCGATTGGATCGTGGGCTCATGTCAGGTTAACTTGTTGAAAACAGTTCAGGATTGTTCGGGGGCCGGCTAACGCTAGCCAGGATTAAAATTATTCATTTATTCAAATTATAACGTTTTCTTCTATACAAATGTTTTTTCCTGCTTTGTTTTGTGTTTGTAAAACTCAAAACAGAAAACCTCACCGCAAAGTTACGGAGCTCAAATCAAAATTGTACTTTTTCCTGGGTTAATAGCTCAATCAGGGAGCTACGCTTTTAGGCTGGCCTAAATCTATATATTACCTTGAAATAAAAACAACCCAATCAGCCTTAATATACTTGATAATAAAATTGACTTTCCTTACATTGTGTAAGCCGTGGCAAAAGTAACCATCCTCCCAGGTTCCTATGTTTTCCTCACTCCTGATAGACAGTACATAACAAGAACAATGAAAGGCAAGTTTATTTGACTAATTGAATTATGAGAAGGCTAATCGACTGAGGATTGTGAATCGTTTTCACAGAATCCCAAGACTGTAATAAGACCAGAGTTTTCATTTGTGCGAGAAAGTGCAGTACTTATAGACTTTGGCTGCGTAAATTCTGCGTAATTCTTGGCTCGCACTGGCCCGCTATAAAAAAAATTCATTGCATAAAGTCAAGAAATTTTAGATCAGTATCTGGGCAACTGCGCATCTACCCTCACCTAACTCAACATGTTATAATAAGTTAATAAGTTAGTGTTTACTGGTGGATTAAGGGAGGGGTAGGTGCGCAGTTGCCCCAGATAACTGATATTGATCCGAAATTTTTATGTTATAGGAGATTGATAAAGAAGACTGGTCCCCAAGTTTTTAAATCTTTGCGTTTTCCTAGACCTTCCACAGTTAGACTGCTGTGTACTCGTGTTTTTCTCTCCAAAGTCAGTAGGGGTTATGAGGCGAGACGTTTTGGCTAAAGGGGAATGGGATGAGACATGGCACGCGATACCTGGATACTGCCCTTTTGCGTTCGCGATAACTAAACGCTCGTCCTGGTGACCTTTAGGGCCTGTAGAGTGCCCCGGCTAACCGGGCTACCCGGCTAGAAGGGTAATGCAACTCACCTAACCGGGAGAGTGAGTGGGCCTACGTGGGCTATCTTTTGAGTGGCCAGTAAGCTAACTGCCGGCCGAATACCCCGCCATTTGAAGTTATAAACTGAAAACGCTGGCTACATGGATACAGTGGAACCTCGATTTAACGAAGTCGCTGGGGACCGGCCAAATTTGTTCGTTAAATCGAGGGTTCATTATATCGAAAACCTCGATATAACGAATTTGAGGGGAAACGACCAAAATGTTCGTTATATCGAGGTCATAGTTAATGATTGATTTGTAACACAGGTGACTTCTGTGGAAATACCATAGTGCCAATGTCTATGACATATAATAAGCCGTTGACTGAAAGGTTGCTGTCTCTTTACCATATGGATTAAAGGATTTGCTGACTGTTGATCTGTTCAGCGTTTATATATCTTCTGTCGCTTGTTGACATTGTAATTCGTTATATCGAGGTATATTTTACGTTTGGGCTTCCGGATTATGTTCGTTATATCGAGGTTCTATTCCATACATTTTACTGTAATTTTGGCCGGGACATAGAGTATTGTTAGTTATATCGAGGACTTCGTTAAATAGAGGTTCGTTAAATCGAGGTTCCACTGTACACAGTTATCTCCCGCTAACGCTTTAAGAACGAGAAGTACATATATTTCATACTTGTCTTGTGTTGGCTACGCAGCTGTCAAGACCTCCCCTCCCCCCTGGAATATGTTAGTAAGGAAAAGGGGCTACGTGGCTACGCAGTAGTCAATACCTCCCCTCCCCCTAGAAATATGTTAGTAGGGTAAAAAGTGGCTCCGCGGCTTCGTATTTGTCAAGACCTCCCTCCCCCTCAAAATATGTTAGTAAGGAAAGAAGTGGCTAAGCAGCTAGGCGGGAACGCAGTCTAGGTTTTCTGCGTAGCCGCGTAGCTATCTTCACTCTCTACGTGTACTCTCTAAGACAGCCTGCATTTTGCGTGTCTGCGTAGCCATGTAGTGACACTTTTCAAGATCTCTTTTGGAGTGCAGGCGTATTCAGCAGTTAAGGTAATTCCCCTGAAATTAAACTGACAATAGATTTTCGTTCAAACTTTGCCCACTGAATATTTATCATATGAGAACTTCAATTTTGAAATAAAAAAGGGGGGTGCCCATGCTCATTAAGGAGCACTGGGGCATTGAAAATGACCCATTTTGGCATTATTTAATGCTCATTAGAAGAACACATTCCCAGTGATAATTGTAAATTTTTGTGACCAAGACTCATGAGAACACAAATTAAACTAGAGTCAATGCATTGTATCGGACACAAATAAACTTTTTAAGTTTGATTTAGACAGAGAGCTGAATTCTTGATTAAAATTTCAACCAAATTTCTTGACATGGTTACCATAGGGCAAAATAGAAAAGACCACAGTTTACTTGCTATTTTCGTTATTTATTCAGTTTTCAGCAATAGAAATCAGATCAGTCTTTCCTCAAGCAAATTTTATGATAAGTTGATTACAATGACGGAAAAAAAAGTTGAGGTGCCCGTACTCGTTGGTGAGCTATAGCCATTTTCCAACTGACAGCGCTCAATATCAAGGCAAATCAGCCTTGTTTTCAATGTGCGCGTGCACGCGGGCGCGCTAAATGACGCCATAAATTATGCGCAGAAAGGATGTGCAGTGCAATTGTGAGGAATAACCTTTTTCCATGTTATTTCAGCTTCCTGCAAGGGCACGGGCCTGTTCTCTTCCTGGGACTCGTCTATTACATTGATCTCTTCAGATTGACTGTCTGGCTATCCCGCCTAACCGAGTGCCCCGGGTAGGCGGGCTACTCGGTCTAGCATGTAAACGCTTCAATGCGTTTTCTAAAGAAACGTATAAGTTAGCCCTCCCAGGGTAGCTCGGTTATAGCCGGGGCGCCCTCCCTCCATGTAAACAGGCCCCCAGAGAAAAAACCGGCTGCCAGCAGACTATTCCGCAGTATTATTTTTCTATCTCAGCGGTCACCTTACATTATTCCCGGGGGGGGGGGGGGGGGTACTTGACAAAGTTTAATACGGGGAGGCTCCGCCCCGATGTCCAACCCCTTACCCTTTTATATACCATTTTGGCAGAAAAGGTACCCCTTTTATATACCTTTTTTGAGAAAAGGTACCCCTTTCGCATACCTACTTTAGAAAACTGCACCCTCTTTCTGAGCCCTATTAATGAAGTTAACGAACAATATTACGGGAAAATATCAAGCATTATTAAAAGAAATGCTAAGCAAACGACAGTTGTTATTTATTCACTTCACGCTGTGAAACGACCAATTTCCCTACCCTTTTATATACCTCAACTAGTGAAATCCCTGCCCTTTCATATACCTGAAGCCTGAAAAAGGTACTCCTTTCGGGCGGAGCCTCCCGTATAGGCCAATATAGGGAGTACCCCCCCGGGACATTATTATTCAACTTCATGTTCTGAACAGTACTGAACAAGAGCAGTTAACCCTGTTTCGTAGGTTATTTCTTCGGTTTGCTTGCAGTTGACACGGTTAAGTTTACTTGCGGTTAGTTTCACTCCATTTTGCTTGCGGTTAGCTTTCGTTTATATGTTAGGGTAACTCTATATTTATTTATAGCACTGTTCATTATATGTAGCTTAAATTTCGGGTCGTGTCGGGTCGGGTAGCCAGCTGCACAGTGGTACATTGATTGGTTGAGTAGGCTTCGTCGGCCCTGGTTCCACGCCCAGACATAGTTTCCCAATTCTTTTTCATCTTATAAAAGTTGTAAGAGTTTAGTTGAATAGGACGGGAGTCGAAGAGTCCACGTGGGAATCCGCTACCCCCAATACGGAGCAGGTACCAGCATGGCGGCCAGAAAATACCCGGGAAAATAGTGTTAACATCTAGAACGTACTTTGGCTATCTAGGCGACTGAACAAAAAAAGCATTTACATAAGCACTTTTCCTAATACTTTAACTTCTGAATAGGCTAAAAATCGCGAGATAAATATTCATTTTTGGACAAGCAAATGTTCTAGCAATCTCGTTCCCAGAGCCTTGTTCCCCTTGACCAGCGGTCGGAAAACGAGAGCTCTGGGAGCAACCATTTTGAAATAACAAAGGAAATAACCGAATTCTCACGCAGTTTGCATCTACGGCGCGTGCCTGAAATGGTTGCTCCCAGAGTTCTCGATTCCAGCCGCAGGCCAGAAGGATCGTGGGCTCTGAGGACGAGAATGATGTTCTAGTATCCGGCATTGACACGGCTGGTGATCTTGAATTGTTTCAACAGGCTCTAGATAGTCTGCATCAGTGGAGTGTTCGGAATTTCATGAACTTTAATGTCAAAAAATGCAAAATTATGAAAATTACTAAGAAGTTTCAACTACTCACTTCTAGTTTTTTCCTGGAAAACTCCGAACTGGGGGAGGTTAAAGAGTTTAAGGACTTAAGGATTATTACAAATCATCACTTATCATGGAACCCACATATAGATCACATAGTATCCAAGGCTAACAGAATGCTCGGTCTGATTAAGAGAACTTGTAAAGGTCTGGATGACCCTAAGACCTTGTGTACTCTTTACTGCGCATTGGTCCGCTCAAACTTGGAATATTGTTCAGTGGTGTGGTCCCCATATACAAAAAGAAATACTGATAAGCTGGAGAGAGTACAGAGAAGAGTGACTAAATTTATCTTAAAAAGTGATGATCCCTATGACATTCGTTTGAAGAAGTCAAACCTCATGTCACTGGAGAAGAGAAGATCACTGACTGACGTGACCTTCCAATATAAAGTACTTAAGGACAACATTGATATTGACATCAGTAAAATTATAGATTTCCACTCAGAAGCTGATCGCTTCTCACTTAGGTCTAAGGACTTTTTAACTTTAAAGAAGAAATATGCCAGAACTAATGTCTTGAAGTACAGTTTCTTCCATAGAATAACTGACCAGTGGAATCAATTACCCTTAGATATTCGTGTTTCTGATAATGTAAATATTTTTAAGTCTAGAGTTAAGAAATTTTTTAGTGATTTCTAAGTAGTTTTTATATTTTAATGTAATAGGGCCTTTAGATCGGAGACGAGGATGACTACGAGTACGAGTTTTCCGTACTGAGCACGCGCATAAGGTTTGGAGGCCGACCATTCTCGTCCCCAGAGCCCACGATCCTTCTGGCCTGCGGCAGGAAATCGAGAGCTCTGGAGCAACCATTTCAGGCATGCGCCATAGCATGAAATAGATGCAGACTGAGACTGCGCAGTGAACCGGATAACCAGAATTCGGTTATTTCCCATTGTTATTTCAAAATGGTTGCTCCCAGAGCTCTCGTTTTTCGACCGCTGGTCAAGGGGAACGAGGCTCTGGGAACGAGATTGGAGGCCGACACATTCTCGTCCCCAGAGGCCGCGATCCTTTTGGTCAGTTACGGGGATCGCGACCTCTGGC
>JAHPZR010043374.1:0-15000 GCA_019787425.1 Platygyra sinensis | reverse complement strand
GTCATTTAGCGCGCCCGCGTGCACGCGCACATTGAAAACAAGGCTGATTTGCCTTGATATTGAGCGCTGTCAGTTGGAAAATGGCTATAGCTCACCAACGAGTACGGGCACCTCAACTTTTTTTTCCGTCATTGTAATCAACTTATCATAAAATTTGCTTGAGGAAAGACTGATCTGATTTCTATTGCTGAAAACTGAATAAATAACGAAAATAGCAAGTAAACTGTGGTCTTTTCTATTTTGCCCTATGGTAACCATGTCAAGAAATTTGGTTGAAATTTTAATCAAGAATTCAGCTCTCTGTCTAAATCAAACTTAAAAAGTTTATTTGTGTCCGATACAATGCATTGACTCTAGTTTAATTTGTGTTCTCATGAGTCTTGGTCACAAAAATTTACAATTATCACTGGGAATGTGTTCTTCTAATGAGCATTAAATAATGCCAAAATGGGTCATTTTCAATGCCCCAGTGCTCCTTAATGAGCATGGGCACCCCCCTTTTTTATTTCAAAATTGAAGTTCTCATATGATAAATATTCAGTGGGCAAAGTTTGAACGAAAAATCTATTGTCAGTTTAATTTCAGGGGAATTACCTTAACTGCTGAATACGCCTGCACTCCAAAAGAGATCTTGAAAAGTGTCACTACATGGCTACGCAGACACGCAAAATGCAGGCTGTCTTAGAGAGTACACGTAGAGAGTGAAGATAGCTACGCGGCTACGCAGAAAACCTAGACTGCGTTCCCGCCTAGCTGCTTAGCCACTTCTTTCCTTACTAACATATTTTGAGGGGGAGGGAGGTCTTGACAAATACGAAGCCGCGGAGCCACTTTTTACCCTACTAACATATTTCTAGGGGGAGGGGAGGTATTGACTACTGCGTAGCCACGTAGCCCCTTTTTCCTTACTAACATATTCCAGGGGGGAGGGGAGGTCTTGACAGCTGCGTAGCCAACACAAGACAAGTATGAAATATATGTACTTCTCGTTCTTAAAGCGTTAGCGGGAGATAACTGTGTACAGTGGAACCTCGATTTAACGAACCTCTATTTAAACGAAGTCCTCGATATAACTAACAATACTCTATGTCCCGGCCAAAATTACAGTAAAATGTATGGAATAGAACCTCGATATAACGAACATAATCCGGAAGCCCAAACGTAAAATATACCTCGATATAACGAATTACAATGTCAACAAGCGACAGAAGATATATAAACGCTGAACAGATCAACAGTCAGCAAATCCTTTAATCCATATGGTAAAGAGACAGCAACCTTTCAGTCAACGGCTTATTATATGTCATAGACATTGGCACTATGGTATTTCCACAGAAGTCACCTGTGTTACAAATCAATCATTAACTATGACCTCGATATAACGAACATTTTGGTCGTTTCCCCTCAAATTCGTTATATCGAGGTTTTCGATATAATGAACCCTCGATTTAACGAACAAATTTGGCCGGTCCCCAGCGACTTCGTTAAATCGAGGTTCCACTGTATCCATGTAGCCAGCGTTTTCAGTTTATAACTTCAAATGGCGGGGTATTCGGCCGGCAGTTAGCTTACTGGCCACTCAAAAGATAGCCCACGTAGGCCCACTCACTCTCCCGGTTAGGTGAGTTGCATTACCCTTCTAGCCGGGTAGCCCGGTTAGCCGGGGCACTCTACAGGCCCTAAAGGTCACCAGGACGAGCGTTTAGTTATCGCGAACGCAAAAGGGCAGTATCCAGGTATCGCGTGCCATGTCTCATCCCATTCCCCTTTAGCCAAAACGTCTCGCCTCATAACCCCTACTGACTTTGGAGAGAAAAACACGAGTAACCAGCAGTCTAACTGTGGAAGGTCTAGGAAAACGCAAAGATTTAAAAACTTGGGGACCAGTCTTCTTTATCAATCTCCTATAACATAAAAATTTCGGATCAATATCAGTTATCTGGGGCAACTGCGCACCTACCCCTCCCTTAATCCACCAGTAAACACTAACTTATTAACTTATTATAACATGTTGAGTTAGGTGAGGGTAGATGCGCAGTTGCCCAGATACTGATCTAAAATTTCTTGACTTTATGCAATGAATTTTTTTTATAGCGGGCCAGTGCGAGCCAAGAATTACGCAGAATTTACGCAGCCAAAGTCTATAAGTACTGCACTTTCTCGCACAAATGAAAACTCTGGTCTTATTACAGTCTTGGGATTCTGTGAAAACGATTCACAATCCTCAGTCGATTAGCCTTCTCATAATTCAATTAGTCAAATAAACTTGCCTTTCATTGTTCTTGTTATGTACTGTCTATCAGGAGTGAGGAAAACATAGGAACCTGGGAGGATGGTTACTTTTGCCACGGCTTACACAATGTAAGGAAAGTCAATTTTATTATCAAGTATATTAAGGCTGATTGGGTTGTTTTTATTTCAAGGTAATATATAGATTTAGGCCAGCCTAAAAGCGTAGCTCCCTGATTGAGCTATTAACCCAGGAAAAAGTACAATTTTGATTTGAGCTCCGTAACTTTGCGGTGAGGTTTTCTGTTTTGAGTTTTACAAACACAAACAAAGCAGGAAAAAACATTTGTATAGAAGAAAACGTTATAATTTGAATAAATGAATAAATTTTAATCCTGGCTAGCGTTAGCCGGCCCCCGAACAATCCTGAACTGTTTTCAACAAGTTAACCTGACATGAGCCCACGATCCAATCGAAACCAGCACTTAGTCAGCGGTCAACTTAAAAAACACGTGACCTCGATGAGTTATAGACTTGAGCCCGCTATATGATCACGTGATACTGGTCAGCAGATACGTTGTTTTGACAGGTGTCAATTGCTCATAACATGGATGTCCAATATCAAAGTACGCGGTAAACCAAGGCTGCATGTCTTCTATGAACAATATGAAGGCAGAAACCGACACAACGCAGAATGATTTTTGAAGGTGTACTATATTTCGGCTGGCCAAACCAGCCTTCTTCAGGTACAATGGGAGTTTTACATTGGCACGTGTTTTTATGTAGCATATTACCGGAAATACGTAAAAATAGTTGACAGTGTGAATTAAAGATAAACATATGGTGAAATAAAATAATAAATTTACATAATAAAAGAAAACATGCAGTTAAAATGTTTCTTCACGGATGTACACCTTCAAAAATCATTCTGCGTTGTGTCGGTTTCTGCTTGTGAAGCCGATTAGATCACTACATTGATCCAACGAATACCAGCAGGATCATCGTTCCGGTTGGCTGCTTAAACCTTCTATGAACCTATTATTTTGGAGTTATGGCCGCCATGTTGCGCGACTCCACCGTCGCCGTCGTCGTGCGTACGCGCCCACGAGCAATACCGCTGCCCATGATAACCATGAGAAAAATCAATTCATGGGTTTCTTTTTCCCTATAGGTTATGGGGCTCCCCTTGGCGGTCCTTCAGAGCGGCGGAGCTCCGCTAAAATGTTGGTCATTGACTTTTGCAGATCATATTCTGTTGCTTTTGACCATATGGTGGCCGCTGGGCTGAAGAAGCCGTTTCAGTCAGTTCTGAAAATAACAATAACAATAAGGCCTTTTCGTTCATCAGATAAAAGAGCCTATAGGAAATTGACGCTTCACAGCATTTTAGCTCGACAAAGTTCTTCTTTGTGTAATAAAGTACGTTTGAATTTCCAAGCTTTTGCGTTGCGTGACATGAAAACAGGCTGTCACGCGGTCAAAGGATGACTTATCGCTTTAGTTTTTGCTAACCAAACAGTGCTTGCACTAGAAGTATTTGTTTCAGTGCGTCAGAGTCCTAGAGTAATTAATTTTCGTTTCAATAGCAAAACTCAATACAGATGTTTCTGTTACTTTACGGCCGCCATGTTTTAGCCCCTTCGCAGGGCACAAACATGGCGTCTCCCTACAAAGCTATATAAATTTGAACTGAAGAAAATTAAAAACAGCAGAGACCTGATTCTTGGCGAGGTTGTTTATATAACAACCATCTATCATATTCCAGATAATTGACTTTATTTATTGAATGGTTACGACTTTATGCTTTGATCACATGACTGTTGAAAACCGAGAATAATAAAACAGAAATATATAAAAGTACAAGCATAATAATAATGATTTCTATATCACACTTTCTCGTCTGACAAGAATGAAAACCAGGTAAACTTCATTCCTACATATACCGCACACCTTGCATGTTGTATTGCTAAAATGGGCGTTTAAAGTATATAGTCCGCTCAACTGGTGACGGAATGGTAAAGTTAAGTGATATGTTTGAAAGGCAAATTTTATTTGGAAGCTAATCGATTCCTGGTTGGGCTAACAGGCTACTTATCAGCTAAATATAAACCATTAACATACTACTGAAGGAAAAATGACTAAAAAAATCCCCTCATAGGTTGGCCAACCCCCACCCAAATAAAAAACAAATACGTAACCTTAAACTTAAATTACTTAACACGCAGTATGAAGCTATATGATTTCCTTAGAGTTGTGTGTTTCTTAAAGTGCGAAGTCAGTTCGCTACAGTATAACTTTTCTCTCTGCTAAAACTTCATTACCCCAGGGTTAAACTTTGAAGAATTTCCCGAGTTTGTTCAGAAACGGTCATACAATAATCGAATGGGTGATTTTTCTGAGGGTGCTATAGTAACAAAACATTTAAACAATAGAAAACTAAAACCCTAATCGCTTATCTTCATGGTAACCTGTCAACGTTGAACTTGTCACCAGTTGTAATGTTTTGGGCGCTAAAAGCGAAATAAAACATAACTACTCAAAGTGTGGAACACTGAGAGATTTAAAGGTTCGCAGGCACCACGGCAAGACAGGCAAAAATCAGCAAAATAGAAGTAATGAAGAAGAGTTATAAGAGCGTTTAGGATTTGCAAAATAAGAGAAATATTACCCGCAAAGCTATTTGTAAGTACGAAGAGTTTATGAAGATAACTGCGACAAATGACTCTCCTTTATTGTCACTTGAACAAATGGTGGTTTTTAACCTACTGTTGGATTACTCGACATTCTTATTATATTAACAAAAAAATTCTTTTACTGTAATCAACAAAGCTTTCGTAACTTTTGTTGTGTTTAATCAAGGGGAGATTAAGTTCTCTTGATTTCCTTGTATGTTTTCATTCGCTTTTGTTAGAAACTGACAGATTTCAAGTGTTATCCGGCGCTGTAAGAAAATAAAGAAATTGTGAAGCCTTCTATTGTAAACCATGTATATGTCACTCCTTAAAATTTGTCTTAGTAGCTCTGTGATCTTCTTTTCGCGAAATTTTAATTAAGGAAGAGAAACTGGGGCAAAAAGGCGTCTTTTAACTTGTTTTGTCCTCCGCTACCACCTCTCCATCCTTTAAGCTTAAGTTTGCAAAACGTATTTGAGTATGAAACAGAAAATACAAATATCAGTAATGTATATACGTAATAGGTTATCGAAGAGGAAAGTTACGAATGCACTCCGGTGAATATTAATTGCCGGGCATAAAGCACCGCCAACAAAAAAAAGTTTCTTTTCTGAGATGTTTCCGAGAAACTCGACAGAACTATTGTTTCCAGTGCTCGTGTTAATGTTAGGGAGCATAAGCAAACCACGACGACGACGACGGCAACGAAAACGTCGCAAAACTGAGCAAAACAATAGCTGTGCACGTACGTTATAAATCTTTGTACATTTCTTGCCGTCGTCTGCAAAACAACAACATGAAATGATAAAGTACTGTGTCGTCTACGGGACGTGGACGACGACGGCTCATTTTTCGTTTTCCCATTTGGAATTGAACGCCGCCATTGCAAACTTAGCTTAAACACGTTTTTAGAGCCAATGGTGTACCGAACAGATCCGCGCTAGACAATCGCGAATTTCGCTATAAAATATAAATTCATTTTTTTCCTAGGCGTTGTCCTCGGC
Source organism: Platygyra sinensis (assembly GCA_019787425.1). Lineage (NCBI taxonomy): Eukaryota > Metazoa > Cnidaria > Anthozoa > Scleractinia > Merulinidae > Platygyra > Platygyra sinensis. The sequence goes on along the minus strand of JAHPZR010043374.1, from coordinate 9,095 downwards.
GTCGTTGTCGTCTCTGCTTAAGATCCCTATTTTTATATTAGAATCTTAGAATATTTACAACTTCCCCTGGACACAGCTTGACTATAAAGAGAAAAGAACTGGTAACTTCGATAGAGATTAAGGTTCGCATGACCATCATTGCGTTTCTTCACGTGGCTGTTATTGTTCCTAATTATTTAATCATATATTCTTCAGTATTAGTCTACCAGAGATCGCACGTTTTGAATCATAAAAACTTAACAGCAAGGAATCAAGTTATCTACAAGGCTCCACATGGCGCCTCGAACCTGCCTGATCTGTACACAATACAAAACAGGGTTTAAAGAAGAGTTAAAGAACAGCAATGTGGTCGCAAAATGTCCCACTGGCAACAGATACTTACTCAGAGTCGAATCATTCTTGATATAAAGAGCACCAACAAATGTGATGGGAATATAACATAACATTAACGCAATATAGATGTAACGCATTGCAGAAACAGATTTTTTGTATTTGTTAATTGAAAGGTAGCTTTCCTCGCGGTGTAGGAATAATTGGTTTGAAACTTGTCTCCCTTGATGCTGTAGCATGCGATGAATTTTTAAGTGTGTAAAAGTTGGTATAACTACAAATAAGGCAAAAAAGGCAATGGATAAAGCAACCGAGAGAGTTCCTGCCACCAAGCGCGTGATTGGAAAAATCAAACTTGTAATCCACAGCGAGAGAACAGTAATGTTTGCCTTCCTTATTGTTACAGCTGAGCGATAACGCGAGCGAAGATGTAAAGCCAAGTATCTATCGATACTTATGGCAATCATGGTGAAGAAAGACACGGCCACAAAGTAGTCGCTGAGCATGGGATAAGCGATCCAAGAAGCACAACGAACCCAGCCGTTTCCAACGACGCCAGCCAAGCAGAAAGCAATGTACATGGGCTGTACGAACAAACCAACAAATAGATCCGACAGCGCCAGGCTTCTGAGAAGCGCTTTTGAAGGCGAGTGAAGAGATTGGGTCCTTACCAAAGCTGTAAGGACAAGAGCATTTCCAAAAAACGCTGTTAATGAAAATAGCGCGTTGAAGGTCGCTGTTACGATATAGGTGTAGTAGAGATTCTTCGGTACTTGAAGAAGAAGTGAAGGATCGTAACGGCAATAGAAAGAAATATTACAGCTTTCTGGATCGCTTTGGTTTGAAGAACAATTTGCCATCATAGAGGACCGAAATTGTTCACGGGCGTATTTTGATTTTTTTTTATCACTATGACTTCAAAATGATCCGCAAGGCAGTAAAATGTTGTACATGTAACACTGTTTTGCTTTTATGCCGAAACTGGGGGATGGTCATGTGTATCATGATTCTGTGCTGTTTGTTTAAATCATGACACATAAGTTAAGTGACGCTTATTTAATGATGAAATGTCAAAAATTACCATAAACTAAATAAACAGACACATCGGAAACGAATTTCATCAAAGCAAGTACACGGCAACGATAAATCTTCAAAGCGCGACAAACTTGTTCAAACATTAAACAAATGGAAATTTACGAAATGGCAAAATGGAACTATAGTTTCAAAATATAAAACATATAATTTGTACAGTTCTAGTTGCTGTCAGCTTTCTTACAAGTTGAAATATCTCCTCGCTATTTGAAACTTTTTTATTTTAAAAGTTTTTAAGTTTCAGTAGCTTGTTTTTCGTAAATCTGCGCCTCCTTGACAAAAAAGCCATGTCAAGTTAATGGCAAATGTTAGTTTTTTCGCTAGGTTTCCGTTGTTATCTAGGTGTATGAGCTCGCATTTACGTAAAACGAACGCGGTTTTATTTGAAACTGAGGTTCGCATCGGATGAAAATCACTCCCTCCACTTATACACCGGCCATCGAAACTATGGCGAATGTCAAATGCGCCGTACTAAAAATCACTTTTAATGGATCCGTTTTTAAACTGACAGAATGTCATCGCTAGTGTACACACTAACAAAAAAACTGCGTCGTTTTGAAGACTGTTATTTGGAATGGCTTTAAAAATGTGGACATGTTATCTTTTTCAGACTATTTTTCAGCCTTCAATGTTTAATTTTCTTGTTTATATACGAGAGCGAAGATTTTAGTTCATGACAATTTATGTCGAAATTACAACTATTCACTAACATATTTGTTTTTCCTTTCTCTTCCTTTTTTGAAATTCCGGAAATTTCATTGTCTCAGCATTCCAGCATTGAAATGAATGGTTTTCACGAGTTACTCTTTCTAAGCCGCAAAATTTAGTTTTATACGTCCGCGTAAGTATTGAAATAAAACTAATTGGTTCTGAAATTTTAAGACCGCCATGTTAGTGTCTATGTGGTCAGCATATTTGCAATCACTTAAGAAAACCGAACTGAATTTAAGAAATCCCTCCGAAATAATGAAACGATGTTATAACTTATAAACTTTGCTCACATTGATTCAAATAAAATGCCCATCTGTGTTCTTGAGGAGGATTCTTAAGAAAAACGATTACAAAGCAATGTGGCTTGTACAATATCATCTAATGTAACTTATGTTGTGTCAACACGTGTCAAGTATACACTGAGGGAAAATACTGTCATTTTTAAACTTCGCTTTGAACGTCAGATGAAGTCAAGTAAAAACGCGAAGAACACATTACATTATGCATTAAATAAATGTTCATTGTAAGATTTATCATGCCCATGACAACTCAAACTGCTTTTAATAACAAATGACTCCATAGAAAAGGCACGTACTTGCGTAGTCTAAGCCATGTGAGAGCGTAAGTAAAACAATAGAATCATCATAAAATATGAACGAGTTTTCAGTATTACCTGCTTTCGGAAGTGATTAAAGGGAGGTATAGTGTATCCAAGTCACGTTTGATCACAAAAAGTTTTAGTTCGTCATCTTTTGCGACATAGTTAGTGGCCTAAAAAAATCACATTTCAAGACGAATCGAAAACTTCATTCTCGCTCAACTAAACGGGCCCTGAATAAATGTGGAAAACCAAGGGCCGTGCGGGCTTTTTAGCAAATCACGTTTCACGAAGATCGCCTTCAATTACATCACAATTACGGCTCACGAAAATAGTCTATACATGGCCCTTCCTTAATGCATTTCCGCAGACCAATTTGTTATTTTCGCGATTTTCACGATATTAATTAAAAATTGCGAAAATTTGACAATTTGAGGTTGCGAAAAAAAAAAAAATGTCGCGACATATCGCCATTCTAAAATCTCGAAATTAAGTTGTCACGGAAATACAATACTAATGATGAAACAAGATGATTCAACCACTCAATACAAAAGCGAGTTAATATAGCGGTGAAAAATATTCGTAGAGGAAAAAGGATCCAGCGTGCTCCTGAATCTTTATTTGAACATCACAAAGTGACCATCACAACACAGAGATTTACTTTTACACGTGACAATTTACAGACTACACCGACAAATACAATTCCTCACGTACAAAGCTAACTCAATGGAAATAGTCGCGTCTGCATAGGCCAAGCCATTTCTGTGGAAAAACAAACATGTTAAAGGAAAAGATTAGTGGGTTTTAAAAACGCGTTTAATTAATAATCGAAAATTAAATTACATGTACGTTAACTCCTCAGAAGACCGCCAGAATAGATCCCTAACAGTTTCTCCGTCATTTCCATTTAAACAGAAATTTCATTTCATTATTAATAATATACTTGCAAAAACGTTGAGCATGCTGATTGGCTGATCAATAGCAAGTCAATTAATTCCAACTTCAAACAGCGCAGAACTGCTTGGTATAGGCACTACTTAATATATTTGGTAACCATATTTGGTAACCCGGACCATCACGTGAGTGCTTGTGGTTAGTTTCACTGCAGTTTGCTTACGGGTAGCTTTCTTTTTTATGTTTAGAGTAAATCTATATAGATTTATAGTACTGTACTGTAGTATAAATTTGAGTATAACTACCCGGACCATTACGTGACTGCCTACACCAAGTAAGCTACCACGCAGAAAATTGAAATTGAGTGAAAAAATGTTGAAATAAAATTGCAAGTACAGTGCAACCACTCCACAACGGCTGCCCTGGGTCAGAGGAAAGAGGCTTTGGTACAGAGGTGGCCGTTAGTGGAGGTTCGACGGTACATTAACAAGAGGTGAAATGACTTTTCTGGTGCAGTTTAGAAAAAAAAACTAAACAATTGGAAATTTTCAAAGACTACATATTGCACTCGAAATTATTTGATTATCTAAATATGAATGACGGTACGAGCTTATTCTTTTTCCTGCGAAAATTTAACTCGCACCGCGTTAAACGAAAAGGGCGACTCGGTGGACCTCCATGTTGCTACATTGTGCCCACTTTCAGTAAATTAGACGAGAAAACATTACTGTCTTACCACTTTCCAGCACAATATCCACTGGTGTTGTGTATCGTTTAAGGTACAGCGACGGCGTGTTGAGCTCTTGAGAATTCAAAATGTACTCAATCAGATCTGAATGGACACAGAATAGAAAGCTTGTTAGAAATTTCATTTTAGCTTGAAATTTACAACATCTGTCCCTATGTATTGCCTGCTGTTCAAGCTTGAGAGAATTAAAAGTACATCAGCTTGTCTCTTATTTTCCTCTTTATTTTCAATTTTTTCCTAGGCTTGCATTGTTTGTTTTCAAGTATTTTCTTTGTTTTCCTATGCAAATACTTCCACATAGTTTTTTGAATGAGGAACAAAAAAATAACCAATCAAAGTTAAGGTATACATGGATTTTGGAGCGGTTTTCATTCGTGTTTCGTGAAACCAAAACTAAAGCAAAGGGAAGAGCCAATCACAAGAAACGAAAGAACACAATAAACCAATGAAAACTCGATGCAAGTAATGAGCGCCAAACGCGGGACAACGCACATGACCAAAGTGTGATTGGTTTCGGTTTTACATCTGAGTGGTTCAATAGGTGATGTGTATCGTTCATAGTGGTGTAAACCGAAACAATTAGGATTACTTTCCACATTCAGTTAAAAACCACTCTAAATGATGAAAGAAGGAGATTAAGTAAGCCACGACGACGATGGCAACGACAGTCAATGGCTGAGAACATTCGTTATAAATCTTTGTACATTTTGTTGCCGTAACGACAACGTGAAATGCCTTTTTTTTGCGCCCTAAACACGTTTTTCGAGCAATTGGCGTACTGAATAGCCTGCGAAAACAGCCGTCCTTCTTCGCTCCCGGCTCGAGTGGCGTTGCCGAGAGCGAAGAAGGGGACGGCTTGTTTTCGCAGGCTACGTACTGAAAAGATCTAGACAATTGCGAATTTCGCTAGTTAAGTATAAAATTCATTGTGAAAAGTGAATTGATCATCATGACATGAGCGTGGGACAACAAAAATTTGCGTCCACAACGGGAATCGAAACCCATGACTTCTCGAACACCGGGGGCGCTCTATCCACCGACTCGTTACGAGAAACTCATGGCAGTGTTTCAGCCAGAAAATTTTACTTCAGGGCCAAAGTGGCCCCTGAAGACTTGTTTTAGGGGCCAATTTTGTAGGAAGGGGCCAATAGATAATAATTGGTAATAAATAGTCGCCAAATGAAAATGCCTGGTCGCCAGATACTAGTATGAAGGCCCCTTGCATGTCAAAAGAACATTGCAAAAACATATATGGACGTAGTCAATGACCAAGGGTTTGCAATCCATTATAGGGTGATTTCAAACACGGTCAGCCATTTGGAAGTTTTCCAATGTGAGAGAATCAATGCAGCAACACAAAAGGATGGATTGATTTCTTTTCTTATGTTGAGTGTTTTAGAAGCAAAGATCTTCTTTCAAGATGGTTTTCTAGAAGAACATAAGGTGTGCATAAATAACCGTTATTGATCCTCAACGTAGAGAAATGAAGTCGCGATCATGGCGACTAAACCAGAATTTTTGGCCGCTTGTTAGTTACATTGTAAATTGTTAGTTCATTGGCGACCATATCGGTCGCAATTTTGAGCCTTGGGATGGCTATTAGAGTACTATGCCTGGGTTACTTTAAGCCTGCATGCAGCCTTGTAAAAGTAAAAGGCTAAATTGGCCCTTTCTCCATTTTTCTGGGGGCCTTTCTCTGAATGCAACGCGGGATTCCCGCAATGGCGCGGTCTGGCGGAAACACTGACTCATGGAGAGCAAGGTCATTTAACTGAGTTCATACGTGACTGGCGTCCTACATATCATCGTGAGCGTAATAAGCGAGTAAAGAAGACATTTCAGATAACCTTGCTCTTCATGAGCTCTCGTAGCTCATTGCCGATGTTTGGGAGGTCATGGGTATATTTCCCGTTGAGAGTCAGATTTTTTCTTTGTCCCACACTCATGTCATGTTGATCCGTTCACTTTTAACATTTCATTACATTTCACTAGCGACACAAGCACAAATGCAAGAATTAGGGAATTTAAGGGATGACCCAAGTGAAAATGAAATATGACGCCAACACAAGCTCAAGCAAAATTACCCGAACCTTCCAAAACTGTTTAGGCGCGAGGTAATGAGTCCATTATTTTCACTGGCCAAACATAAACTATGTGTGGTTAATATCCTTGTGTTTGTGGTCATGCCTGAGCGGTATTTCATTTTCACACTTGCTGCAGCGCAAATGCAAGGATAAACGCAAGCACAAGAAAAAAGGAAAAGTTGGTCCTTTATGGGCGGCCGTCACCACCAAAAATACAAGATTGTTAAACGGCACAGACCAAACATAAATGGTTTAGTGATGGTTTTGCGAAATGGAATAAATGATTGAGAAATGATACTGTCTAAATACAAATAGTTAGGTGTTCTTGTGTTAAACGGTCTACTGAAACAAGAAACGATTTAGACAATTTAAAAATGGTTCAGTCACCGATATCAAAATGGAACAAACTAATAAGAATCAGTTTATTTAAATGAGAATTCATCTGACCACGATACGTAGAATGATTAGGTCTGACAACAAACGGTCAAGTGTTCAGTTTCAAAATGGTTTTATTAATGGTGGGACGGTTGAAGTAATCGGCAAATCATTTAATTCACCAAGAAATGGTTCAACTCACCGACCAATGGTTTAGTGTAGTGTCAACTGATTTAATGCAGACACAAATAGTGCAGTACGAAGTCAAATCATCAGATTCGTGCAAACAGCAAATAGTTTAACTTGATGTCGAGCTGTTCAGTCATAGAAGGAATGGTCCAGTGTAATTTGAAATGATTGAATGAAATTAGAAGTGATTTAGCGTGGCATGAAACGAAACAGCCTACTTTGCGCGCCGAACTGCAAAAAATACAACAGTGAAGTGGACAAGTCAAGACTGAAATGATTCAGTCAATGGGGAGTCTGACGTAATACCATCTTATTTGGCGCCAAAATAGCAGAGTGAATGACCCTGGTCACATCTCCACAGCGGTCAAATGAGTGCGCATGCTTAAGCCACGCGCGCGCGCGTGGGAATGGATTGCACCATGTTTAAATTTCGCAGTATGTGTTTCATTTCGCGAGGATAAGGCGAAAACAAGACAGCTAAGGTTTTTACCTTAAACACAGCTCTAAAAGGGGCATCTCTTTTATATATCTTTTTCAACAAAGAAACTATCTCTGCAACAATAGTGAATTTTCTTATCGAATTTACGAGTTCGTAGCGAAACATGAAGACTTTTGTTTTTATCGTGATAGTTGTCGTTGGTCTCTCTGGGGGCAGATTTTCGGATCAGAAAGGCTGTTGCCTAAGCAGTAAAACTCGGGAAAAGAACATTTGTAGGGCAGAATGATTGAATTTAGTACCGAGATGGCTCGAGTGGTGGAGGTTGACCGTGGAAATTTTGTGGGATGAAGAGGGAAAGTGACCGGAAGTGCGTTAAACACGTGCGTGTTCACGTGAGTGCCCAGTCGTTTGACCGCTGTGGAGGTCACATCGACTTTTGTCGGCGACCTTGGCCAAGCGTGTTCCGGTCAACTTCGGTAAAATTGCTTCTTTTTATTTCATTTTGCAATGCATTTCTGTCCAGAAGATATGTCTTTCAGAGTGCCAGTGGGGATCTAAAAATTATGACAATATTTCTGAGATCAGATGGATATAAGCTTATGTTATTATGTTATTGGCCGCCTCAGGATCGGTCCGTACAGGGAAAAGCTGTGACCTCGGTCACAGTTTTTCCCTATACGGACCGATCCTGAGCCGGCCAATAACGTCTTTATCTTTTTTTTCCTACGGTAAATTGGCTTACAAGTGGGTTTGTTTACGCAACTTTGTCATTCAATTGGCTTACGCGCCGACTGAGAGAAATTGCAGCACAACTTCAACTTTGTACGAAATTTCACACCGAGAAAACACTTTTAGAGAACTTAACTGGTGACTTGAATGCAACTAACGTAAAGTATTTCGAAATAAATCTGTTCTTTAATACATCTTTCTTTGTCTAGCATCGGAGTTTCTCGCTTGTTCGTTCGTTCATTAGATTTTTTGTAAATAGTTTGTAACGGCGCGTAAGCCAATTGAATGACAAAGTTGCGTAAACAAACCCACTTGTAAGCCAATTTACCGCAGGAAAAAAAAAGATAAAGACGTTATTGGCCGGCTCAGGATCGGTCCGTATAGGGAAAAACTGTGACCGAGGTCTTGATAATGCTGCCCTCGGGCAGCATTTTCAAGACCTCGGTCACAGCTTTCAGTTGACACTACACTAAACCATTGGTCGGTGAGTTGAACCATTTCTTGGTGAATTAAATGATTTGCCGATTTAATACTTCAACCGTCCCACCATTAATAAAAAAGGGACCTTACGCAACAGGACGGCTGTAAGACTCAGGACGGCAGAATGATGCATGAAAATGTCGCGCAAGACCGGGAATGCACAGTCTCGCGCCACATTTTTTCGTCATTCTGTCGTCCTGACTCTTACAGCCGTCGTGTTGCGTAAGCTCCCTAAAACCATTTTGAAACAGAACACTTGACCGTTTGTTGTCAGACCTAATCATTCTACGTATCGTGATCAGATGAATTCTCACTTAAATAAACTGATTCTTATTAGTTTGTTCCATTTTGATATCGGTGACTGAACCATTTTTAAATTGTCTAAATCGTTTACTATTTCAGTAGACCGTTTAACACAAGAACACC